>JABFOZ010000107.1:0-10370 GCA_022817625.1 Calliscelio sp. ZL-2020 | reverse complement strand
TTACATATATGGGACATATATGTCACATATATGTCACATATACCTGAGGTTTTTTTACCTGAGTAATACGGATGTTGACATATTTGCACACAAAATTCAGCCCAGCCGACAGGATGATAGATATCATTATTCAAGCCGTCAAAAAAATAGATGAGGAAGATAAACAAAAGGAAATATTGAAGACATTTCACAGTGCAGAATATGGACACCTCGGAGTTCGGAAAACAGTAGAAGCTATATCAAGACGATATACGTGGAATAAGTTGTATGCTGATGTCGAAAAATTCATCAGAAAATGTAAAGAGTGCCAAATGGTTAAGAGACGGCACTGCAACATTGTTGCCGAAGGAGTTAACATAATGCCCCCTAATAAAATTAATGAGCGTATAGCTATAGATCACGTAGGCCCATTACCGGAATCCGAAGGATATAAATACATATTAACAGTTCCAGATCAACTAACTAAATTTTTAATTCTCATCCCTACAATGACAACTCGAGGAGAAGAAACAGCTGAAGCTGTATTACAACACTATATATACCTGTTTGGAGCTCCTGAAAGTATCATCATGGATAACGCTACAGGATTCCAATCGGAGGTTATGAAAGTATTACTGAAATCTTTAAAAATAAGTCCTGTTGTAATGTAAGGCACCCGGAATCCAATGTTAGTCTTGAGAGAGCACATGTTACAATAAAGGATCAATTAAAAATACTCGTGGAGGATCACCAGGAAGAATGGAGCAAACATCTAGCCAAAGTACAATTCATATTTAACACCATGACTAATAAAGGAATTGGAATTACACCGCTCGAGGCAATGACGACCACAAAACCATCATCCAAAATAGGAACACCAGCATTAAAACCCAAAACACGAGATGGAGCCTACATACATAGAAGAATTACAAACGCAACATAAGGATCTATTGAAGGAAATTAGAAGGAATTTAATGAAGAGCAAAGAACAATATGAAAAAGAAGTTACAGCAAGAAAAAAAGGACCAACACCTATAATTAACATTGGAGACAACATTTTGGTTAAAAGTCTTCGACACACTCCATTATCTAAAATATATACTGGTCCCTACACAGTCACAAACATTAACCCAGACACACATACAATATCTTACTTCACTAGAAATAAAACACATTCACGACACATAAATGATATAAAACCTTTCTGTGACTAAAATATTTTTGTTCTGCTTCAGATTACCATGCTAATCACATTGATAATTTCACTCCCACTCATCATAGCATCTATACCACCATACCAATTGTACAACATTAGTAGTCCCGTACTAAAGGAAGATCTATTTTCGGCATTTCTATATAACGAGGAATGGACAACAATTCATTACGTAGATCTGAAAGATATACTTAGTGATGTAACTCAACTACAGCTTCACATCAATACACTGAACAACGCTTGTAAAGATTATGTTGGTTGTAACCATATGCGTATTACCGGAATATTAAATACTAAAATATTGCAACTTCGTTTACGTATAAATACGATTATAAATTTGTCAACTCGAACAAAGAGAGGTCTTTTAAATTTTGTAGGCACAGCAAGTAAATATCTTTTTGGTACTATGTCAGCTGATGATGCTGCTCAGATTGACAAAGAAATAGATAATGTATATGATAAAACTTCTAAAGTTGCGGTGTTATTACAAAATTAATCATCCATTATAAAAAAGAACTTGGAACAATTTCAGAAAATAGCTCATTTACAACAAAGCGATATTAATACTTTAGAAAACATTGTAAGAAATGGAAGTTCCAGTATTAATGCAAATAAATTTAATTTAGCAATATTCGATGCAGTGCATGAGATTGAGTTACATATGTTATCTCTGATTGAAACTTTGAGAATTATAGAAGATGCAATGAGCTCGGGAAAATCGGGACAGATTCCCCCAGCTTTAGTTACACCCGAAAACTTATTTAAATCATTACAAACAATACAACATGATGTTTATAGAGAACTTCCATTCCCGTTACAGGCACAAAACTATCCATTATACATACATATTAGTACAGCTCAAATTTCGATAGTTAACAACCGTTTAATTTTTAAGATAAAAACTCCTATACCACATGGGGTTCGATACACTGTTTGTCGTTACATATCTGTACCACAGATAAATTCAGATTATATCGGACCACATTACTATATTTTGAGTAACATAGATTCGCGTCCTATTGCTTCAAATCCATCTACTCATCAATACACACCGATCTCTTTGTCAGAATGTAAAGATTTCGGAAATAATAAAATATGTAAAATCACCAATCCTATTTCTGTAATATTAAATGACGATACATGTTATGCACATATGTTGAGAGATCAAACGGATGCTAAATGCCACAAGAAATACTTTAATCTGCAGGATTTATATATTCAACCTTTCTTATCCGGTTATTCTTGGTACATAATATCACCAAAATTATTAACAGTCACTGTTTCTTGTAATAATGAAGCGGACTCTACTTTTACTGTAGTTGAACGTACAGGAATTACATTTTCATTGCGATCTCATTGTAAAGCGACTGCTAATGATCATGTTTTTATGCCAGTTACTCATAATAGCGCCAGTATACTAACTCCGCATCGAATCAACATAACTTTTTCGAAATTGGAAGCCAAAATCTTTAACACTTCTGATATAAAAATACCTGAATTAAAAGGTAAACATTTAACTTGGGATCATGTGATTGAAGGGTCATCCACATTGAATGAGTTGGAAGACCAATTAACACTTGTATCTCAGTTACATAGACAGACTACATGGATTTCCAGAGGCAAATCTGCTCTGGAATATGCAGGATATACCGCGCTTGCAATAGTAATACTCACTATATTATATAAAATTGGATTTTTAAAGGTCTTGGCTAAGTGCTGTCCGTTCATCTCATTTTATCATAAATGCTGTAATTTTAACAACCGATATCAATATCCGACCGCACCCGTATACAATCAGTCATCTCACGAGATGTTACCGAGATCCAAACTCTTTGACCCTGAATCTGAAGGTCAAAGATTTCTTGTAAGGGGGGAAGTGTCGAGAAGGACAGAATAACCCCAGTATAATATTATAATAACTCAGCGTCTCTAAATTATAAAGAGTATCTTTTTATAGTACACCGTTATAGAAAGTGTTATAGAAAGTATCTAATATATTTTTGGGCTAACCATATAAGGAGAACATTAGGAAATAACACATGATATATAAAGCGACAGCCATGACCGCGAGTGGCAGAAGAGTTTGAATTGTAAAACTAGAACCATTAAATCGTTTTCAAACGATATATCTAAATCTTTATTTGTAATCCCAATCCTACGGTCGCGGGAATTCTCGAAGTTATTAAAGTGCCATTTCCACGTCACGACAGACGATCAGCGGGTAACGTCGCAAATAACATCTTTGCGAGGTTTGTGAAACCATTTGTTTCGATTCGCCAGATCTCGCGAAATAAAATTGTATTGCGTTTATATTTGATTTTGGATAAGTGTAAAGATCTTGTTTCTATGATATTTTCTCAGCCCGCATTTGTGTCGCGAATTTATAGTTTTTCTTCGGTGAATTTTGTCGCGTGTTAGCGAAGTTATAATGAACTGGTCGGTCAAGTGAAATTTATAAATAATCAGGCTCAAGAGCTACCTTGTAAATATCGTGTATTGAGTTTTGTTTCTTTGAGTCTCGCAATCGTGATAATTGAATCTTCTATGTAAAGCTTGATTTCGGATAAATTTAATTGCGAACCATATTCATTAGATCTCGAGATCGATAAGTGTGATCATGATTGCGAGTAAATATTTCTTGTAAGAATTTTTTTTTTGTTGCTGATGTTACATACAAATTTTCTGTGTTGAATAAATGATGTGATTTTTGTGAAACCGAAATTTAGGACCACGTGTTATTTCATTTAGCAAAATCCTTGCCTGGTCTTCGCGAAGTCAGAGTCCGTTGCTGAAAAGTAAATTCCGTTTCATCGCGCTTGCAATAAGGAGAATAGTGGGTCATAGCGCTTTTGAGTTGTGTTTTGTGAGGAGTTAGGTTTTGGGTAAATTTTTTGGGTAATTTGATTTTGTCGGTTTTTGAGTTTTTGGTTGAGTTTTGTGTGGAGTGGTTCCGAGACCAGAAAACTCGGTGGCGATCCTGAGTAACATCATTTTTGTGTTGCGAGACCTACGCGCAGAACAACTATCGTGACCCACTATTTTTGATTTTTCGCGACAACAACTGATCCTAATATTGCAAACCGGTGGCGAAGGGTCGTGCGAAAAATCCGCCACGTCACATTGGCGATCCTGCCAGGATTTTGCAGGAAATGAAATAACAAAATTTGTTTCGAGAGATATTTTAGAGTAAATTTGTTATTTTGATAAATTGCGGTATTATTGAGTTTATTGCTAAAATTTTGATTTTGAGATTTTTTTTTGTGGTTCTGGTTGATTTTTTTTTTGAATGAAAGATTTTATGTGAAGCATGTTGAGTGTTAACTGTTAATTTATTTATCTTGTGTAAGTTGATTTATTGTTAGTCTCGACATGAAAGGGAATTTTTTTTCTTTTTTTTTTTGCGTAAATAAATAAAATAAAACTAATAAACTAATAAATAAAATAAAACTAATTAGTTTTATTTTATTTTTCGCGATTTGATTTTTCTAATCAAATAATTGTGAGTTAAAATTAAAATTCCTTATTTCAGTCGAAGATTGTTCGTCTTGTTTTGTTCGGTGTTGTGTATATTTTCTTTCGCGGCCGAAGCTCCCGAGATAAGAAATACTATTTCGGAATTGAACTTGTTTCCGAAGGAAAGTAAACATCGAATTTCGATTCACTTTGAAAACTTTTGATTTCAAAATTTTCTGATAATATTACTTGGATTTAATAAAATTTTCTTTTATTTTAAATGATATTTCGCGAATAAAAATTATTAGAATAATATAAATTGTAATAGTTGTTAATTTTAGATCTCGCGTTTTAAACAAAGCTTAGTTTAGTACTTGAATAATTATAAATTTTGAGAAGCTTTTGTTTAAAATAATTTTCGAAGAACTGATTAAAGCTTGGAGTGTAAATTTCAATTTTTTTTTGGCATAATTATTTTCTTTATTAACTCGAATCTTGTCATTGTTACTTTCCTTTGATCATGTCGAAGATAGAGGATCCTGTTCGGGCAATGACTTTGGAGTGGCTTAACTCCTTGGATCTCGAGAGTTTAAAAACGGAATTGAGGAATCGTGATCTTCCAGATAGCGGTATTTTGCCAACCCTCCGCCAACGTTTGCGACGACATTTACATTCTGTAGATGACCTTCCTCCCTCGTTATCTGAAAGGATGCTTGGTGCAGGCATCGATGAAGATACTTTATCGAAGAGCCTGGAAGAAAACGAGGAAGGAGATCTAGACGAACTGCTGAAAGATTTGAAAACGAAAAATAACGACGAAGCCAAACTCTCGAGTTTCAACATGGGAGATATAGGCGAATTATTGCGAGCTGAAGTGAGCCGCGCTTTTGCCACTTTGCGTTCGGAACTCACGGCCCCTCCTATCGAGAGAGTGACGCTATCGCGACAAGATGCCACCGACCCTGGTGCCTCCACCAGCCGGACCCAATTATTCCATCCGATGCCTCACGCGCAGGTTTCGGCACCAAGTCACCACCCGGGTGACCTTGGTCTGACGAGCGATAGTTTTCCCCCAGGTGACGCGTCTAATTCTAGATCTCAATTTCGCGAATATCGGGGAAACACACTGACTCATATCGTGGACACTATGAGAAAGTGGAATTTGCGCTTTTCGGGGAAAGAGGACCCGGACGATTATCTGAGTCGATTGAGAGAGGCCCGAGAGATAATGGGTATGTCCGATCGCGAGGTGTTGACAGGCATTCCCACGCTGCTGTCTGGGCTAGCTTCTGAATGGTTTCGCGATCGTCGCAGTCATTGGTCCACTTTTGGCGAATTCGAATTGGCTTTCCGGACTCGTTTTATCGATCCGGATTATCAGTATGTTCTCGGTACCGAAATTGAGCGCCGTACTCAGGGCGATCGCGAGTCAGTCGCGGATTATCTCACGTGCATTCGCGCGTTGATGAATCGCGCCATTCCTCGCTGGACGGAACGAGCCTCTGTCGATAGGGCCTATCGCAACATGTTGCCAAGGTTACAACTAGCTATTTCCAGGGAAGATATTATCACCTTTGAGCAGTTGGAGCTAGTCGCTATTCGGAAGGAGCGAGTCTTTTTACAGGTTAAGTCTTTCCAGGCACCGCCTCTCCCTGAGAAATCGTTATGTGCTAGTCTGGCTTATCGGCCCTCGACCCAGTCTAGGTCGCGCAATGTCACCTACGCCCATATGGCAGATGACTATCCCGTGTCGGAAGTTGAGTCTAACTATGATGACCCCGAGCTTGCCTTGGTTTTACGATCTTCTATGGCACCCGATCGCGGAGTGAAACCTCGGTATGAGCCACCTGCGGATGGCAGGTCGCCTAGACCCGTTATCGCGCCATCGCGAGCCGACGTTGGGCCAGCTGTTTCGCGACCAAACGTCGAGGTCCCTGTCGAGTCGCGACTGAGTCAACGTCGCGGTGTTTGTTGGAATTGTGGCGACCCCAATCATCTTCAGTATAATTGCTCGGCCCCGAGGAGGTTATACTGTTTCTCTTGCGGCACACCAGGTGTCACACGACCAAGATGTCCGACTTGTTCGGGAAACGGGAACGAGGGCCAATAGTCGGAACAGATATTGTTGCCCTCAATAGTTCAGTATTGCCGTCGTCTAGTGTCGTACAACTCAATTCAACATCAAGTAGTGACAGCGTCAAATTGCTGTTCCTAGACGTGTCGCTACTTCACAAACCTTTTCGAGCTTTAGTCGATTCGGGAGCCTCTCGCACTTTCATTAGTCCGACTTGCCAGCATTTGGCGAACTTTGCGGGGTTTCTGTCGCGTCCATCTGTGGTACGAGTGAGAGTGGCCAATGGCCAGATGGAAAACTGTGTTTGCGAATATCGTATTCCGATCACAATTCGAAGTCAAACTAAAGAACTATCTGTTTGTGTTCTTCCATCCTTGCCACTTCCTTGCGTACTTGGTCTAGATGCGTTGAAATTATTCCAAATTCAGGTTGATTTTGCTTCGCGATCCTGGCACTTCCGGCCAGCACCAGACCAGGAATACTCCTTCGATTCTGGGGTTGACAGTCGAATCCGCAATCCCGAGGTTGTATCGGCTAACTTTCTCGAAGTTTGGACGGATGGCTGTTGTTACAGGAATGGAAGTCCCCAGGCGAGAGCTGGATTGGGAGTTTTCTTTGGCGAAAACCATCCCGCCAATCTGTCGCGAGCTTTGCTTGGGAAGCAAACCAACAATCGCGCCGAGATTGAAGCAGTCGTTGAAGCCGCAGTTCGCGCCAGAAGACTAAGGACGTCGAAACTAAAGGTTTACACCGATTCGAAGTTCGTTTCAGACTTTGCCAATGAGTGGTTCGCGCGATGGGAATCGAATGGCTGGAAGAACAACAATAGAAAGCTAGTTTCGAATCGCGAGGACCTAGAAAGGTTGCAGTCAGCGTTGCAAGAGTTCAATGAAGTAGAGGTTGTACATGTTCGTGGACATTCGAATGATTTCGGGAATGAGCAGGCGGACAGGTTGGCACGCCAGGGCGCCGAAATGCATCAGTTCGATGTAGTTACTCACCACGACGCTGTTATCTTGTCAATTCTCGAGGCTCACCCCGGGTTGACCCCGTTAGATAATCAACAAAGGTCTCGATTAGATTCTCTTTTGGCTGAGGAAATTCCCCCGTTGCCTTCAGTGTTCCCGACCACGAGCATGATCGAACACAAAATCGATGTGGGAAGCCATAAGCCTATCAAACAACCCTTTCGACGAGTATCCCCTCAGGTCTATCAAGCTATCTGCAGGGAAGTTGATAGTATGTTAGGGCAAGGTGTTGTCGAAACATCAGATAGTGAATGGTCCTCGCCTATCGTCATGGTGAGGAAATCGAATGGCAAATATCGATTCTGTATTGATTTTCGAGAGGTCAATCGAATATCTCGCAAAGACGCTTATCCGCTACCTCTGATGGATGCTATTCTCGAGCAGTTGCGAAACGCTCGTCACATTTCAACCATCGATCTCAGTCAGGCGTATTTTCAGGTACCGCTAGAGGAAAATAGTCGCGAAATAACAGCTTTCTCGGTCCCAGGAAAGGGACTCTTTCACTTTCGTTCTATGCCGTACGGGTTGACTGGGGCTCCGGCCACATTTCAGCGTCTCGTAGATCGTGTGATAGGGCCCGACCTCAAAAATCAGGTTTTCGCATATCTCGACGACATTGTCATTGTCACCGAGAACTTCGAACAACATCTCGAAGTTCTGCGTGAGATTCTTCGACGTTTGCGTTCTGCTAAACTGGCTATCAGTGCAGAGAAGAGCCATTTCTGTAAGCCCGAAGCGAAGTATCTGGGTTTCGCGATAGATCGCGATGGAATACATGTCGATCCAGATAAGACCTCACCTGTCTTGAATTATCCGCCTCCGCGGAACGTCAAACAGCTTCGTAGGTTCCTCGGGATGGTATCTTGGTACCGAAGGTACATCCCTGATCTCGCTACCATCGCCGAGCCTCTGATGAAGTTGATTCGCAAGAAACAACCTTGGGTGTGGCAGATTGCTCAGAGAGAGGCTTTCCATCAGGTTCGTCAGACTTTAACTTCAGCACCGGTGTTAGCCTTTCCGAACTTCAATGCGCCGTTCACTTTGCGAACGCACGCTAGCTCGGTTGGTCTTGGGGCAGTTTTGACCCAACAACTGGAAGGTCGCGAGCGGGTAATTAGCTTCGCGAGTCGCACTTTGGGTGACTCAGAACGAAAGTTTTCGAGTACGGAGCGTGAGTGCTTAGCAGTGCTGTGGGCCTCGAAGAAATTTCGACCATATCTCGAACACGCCAAATTTACTTTGGCGACAGACGCGACTAGTCTACGATGGCTATTAAAGCTGACTGGAGCCACAGGACGGTTAGCTAGATGGGCCATCCAGCTACAGGCCTATGACTTTGAGATCGTTCGCAGGAAAGATACCTCTTTGCGAGTTCCGACTGCTCTGGCAGAACATCCTGTCGATTCCCCGAGCCTCGATGATACTCTAGCCATTATAGAATCGCAAATCTTTGATCCAGGTACTACCACCGACCAGTGGTATCTTCAAAGGTGCGAGCAGGTTGCAAAGTACCCCGATCGAAATCCTGACTGGTCCTATGTGGATGGCAAGTTATTCTTCCACCGCCTAAATCGAGATACGGGTGATGTTCTTCCAGATCTGAATGTGTGGAAATTGGTTCTTCCTCGCGAATTTCGCGAACAAGCACTCTCGGAATGTCATGACCTTCCTCAGACTGGTCATTTAGGTATCGAGAAAACTTACAATCGTGTGGTACAGAGTTACTATTGGCCTAACATCTTTCGCGATGTAGCAAGCTATGTTCGAAGTTGCGATGTGTGTCAGAAGGCTAAGGTGGAACAAGTGGCCTCAACTGGCGTGATAGCCGGACAGAGAGTTGCCCAGCCATGGTCCATTGTGGCAGCTGATATCATGGGTCCATTGCCTACGAGCAAAGCAGGCTACGCTTATTTGCTCGTGATCCAGGACTTGTTCACGAGATGGGTCGAGTGTGTCCCTCTCAGGAAGGCCAACGGACCGAAAATAGCTCTCGCTTTCGAAGATCTTGTAATTAATCGCTGGGGTACCCCGGATTATTTCTTTAGTGATAATGGCACCGAGTTCGTGAATTCCACCATCGCGAAACTAGCTCAATCCACCGGTATGAAACACCTCCGAACACCTCCATACGATCCGCAAGCCAACCCGGTCGAACGCGTAAACCGAGTCTTGAAAACGATGATTTCGTCTTTCATTCGCGATAACCATCGCGAGTGGGATCAACACCTTCCCGAATTTCGATTCGCGTACAACACCGCAGTGCACACCTCCTTAAAGACCTCGCCAGCCTTCCTAAATTTCGGTCGCGATCCACCCGCGTCGCAGAGTCTGCGACGTCAGGCCGATAAACCTCTGAGTCTTAATGTGTCTGATACCGATCCTTGGCTATCGCGAATGAAACGAATCGAAGAACTTCGCCGACTGGTAGTGAGTAATACCGATGATGCTCGAGTCCGTCAAGCGCAATACTATAATCTGCGCCATCGCCCTCCTAAATTTCAGGTCGGAGACGTCGTGCTAGTCAGAAATCGCGTTCTATCATCTGGAGGCAAGTTCTTCTCAGCCAAGTTGGCCCCGCTATTTAAAAGCCCCTACACCATCTCGAAAATAAAGTCGCGAACAG
>JABFOZ010000106.1:0-10380 GCA_022817625.1 Calliscelio sp. ZL-2020 | reverse complement strand
AAGTACAGGACTCACGCATATGCAAATTGCGTGCGTGTAGTGTCGCGCGACTACCACGAAGCATAGCGTAGCGCGATGTCTCGATCAACTTGCGTCGAAGTTGCGAGAAAACTGAGTATTTTAATGAAATATTAACGAACATTGTTTTGAGTGGTTTTTTGTTCGTGCGTTTTTGAGGCGCAGAAAAAACCACAACTAACTGTAGACACTTTTACAAAATAAAAATACTTTTATAAAAACCTAAAATATGAACATTATTCAAATGCATATTTCAACATGCCGCCCGCCTTGCGCAGCAACATGAACGGAAGTGACACGAATCGAAATGAGATCCTTTCGCAGGTATACAAATAAAAGGTCATCTGATTGACGCAGGTAGTAAAAAGGCTCCAAAGGAAACAATAACCGATACCTGAGGTGCCCGCCCGATGACAATGCATAACATCCAAATAAGGAAATATCATTACGAATAAGCCTGAGATAAGGCAATTAAACAGTATTATTTACGGTGAAGCAACGCAGTAACAATTAATCGTCGCTCGAGCCACGGTCATCCGAATCAGATGGTTCTAATTCGATTGGCAGGAGGGCCAATTTATCCAGTGCGCGAACAAACTCGCTTGTTGCGGTTTTGACTGTAACAACGCGGATTTGGCCATCTGACCCGGGATGAACGCGGATAACTCGAGCTAGAGCCCATTTCGTGGGCGGCAGATTCGCGTTTCGCAGCAGTACAATTTGGCCAATTTCGATTGGCTTTTGAGCGAACTGCCATTTACTCCGGTGCTGCAGTGACCTGACATAGTCAGCTGACCAAAGCTGCCAGAATCGCTCCAACATTTGTTGGACCACTTGCCAACGTGACAATCGGTCAACGTTGATTTCGACAAGCGGTGGATGCGGAATGGCGGTGAGCGGACCGCCGATTAAGAAGTGTGCGGGGGTGAGTACATCGAGACTATCTATTTCATTTGTCATAGGCCCTAGTGGCCGCGAGTTGAGGCAAGCCTCTACTTTACAAAGTAACGTACTGAGTTCCTCGAACGTAGGGGTGTGAGAGCCCAAAATTCTCTTGAGATGGAACTTCACACTGCGGACCCCAGCTTCCCACAAGCCACCGAAATGAGGGGCCGCAGGCGGTATGAAGGACCATGAAATTCGATCAGCAGACAAGCGATGTCTGACGCGATCGTCAGTAACAGACCGAATAAAGGCTTGCTTCAACTCATTATTAGCGCCAACAAAATTAGTTCCTCGATCGCTATAGAGCGCCGAAGGAAGTCCGCGTCGAGCGCAAAAGCGATTAAGAGCGGCTAGAAACGCATCAGTCGTATAATCGCTGACCACCTCTAGGTGGATGGCTTTTGTAGCCATACATACGAAAACGGCTATATACGCGGAATGCGATTTTCGACCGCGGCCGCCCGCCGTGCGGACCGGTAGTGGGCCTGCGTAATCGAGGCCGCAATTAACAAAGGCGCGTGTTGTGCGGGTAACACGAACTGCGGGTAACACGAACTGCGGGTAACGGACCCATAATTTGCGTGATTTGATCAGCGCGGATTCTCGCACAAATAACACATTTGAATATGCATGATTTAATTAGCTTACGCGCCTGAATGACCCAATAGTTGTCGCGAAGAACCTTTAAGGTCAAGGTGATGCCACCATGTAAGGCTCGAGCATGAGAGTCGGCTACAATCAGTCGAGTGATGTGATGGTTGCTTAGGATTATGGGATGTTGCGAGGAGGTGGACATAGGACTATTCTGAAGTCGACCTCCGACCTTGATAAGGCCATCAGTATCCAGGAAGGGATTTAGGGATCGGAGTGAGCTTTTATTGCTCACGGGCTGGTTGGCATGCAGCGCTTCGAGCTCTGGAGCAAACAGGTAAGTCTGAAGCCTCTGCATCCAGCTGCAATGATTGTGACGGAGTTCGTCAGCTGTGATCGCTTGACCTCGACAATCATGAAACGGTGATTGTGGAGACCAGCGACGAGTGAGAGACGTTACTCTCAATAACGTAGTCCAATTGGAGAATCGATCTCCAATCGACAGTTCAATGGGGCTACTTGTATGTATGGCATGAACGTTGACAGCCTCTTCAGCAAGAGGTTTGTCAAAAATATCAGGGGGTAAAGCTGGCCAAGCTTCTTCCGGCTCCGTGAGCCAGGGTGCCCCATGCCACCATAATTGCGAGTCTGGCAATTGGTGCGTGGTTAGTCCACGGGTGGCTAAGTCAGCAGGATTATCATCACTGCGAACGTGTCGCCATCGAGCGGTGGGGACATCATTATGAATGGCGTTCACTTTACGTGAAATAGGGGCCGGCCATTTTGCATGCCGTTTGAGGACCCAGTGCAGGACGATCGTCGAATCTGTCCAGCAATAACAGGGCAATTGAGCATACTCGGGTAACGAGCATAATGACGCCATGTGGCGGGCTAGCAAAGAAGCTGCATTTAACTCAAGTTTCGGGATAGTAAGAGTGCTCAGCGGAGCAACTTTAGTCTTACTGAACAAAAGTCGAACCGAAACTTCGCGTGTACAGGAAACTACTCGAATGTAAATAGCGGCGGCATACGCGGTCATGGAAGCGTCCGCGAATCCATGAAGTGTGACATGTACATTATCTGGACCTTGCGAAGTCCAACGAGGGATTGAAATTACATTTAAATGTGAAAGCGAATCATAAAACGCGAGCCAGGTAGTCAGAAATGCATCCGGCAAGACATCATCCCAACTCATTTTATGCGCCCACAGCGATTGCATGAAAACTTTCGCGACGATAACGACCGGGGCTAAAAAACCTAAAGGATCGAATAATCGTGCGATGACCGATAAACAAGTACGTTTAGTGAACATAGGAGTATCAGCGCGTAGGAACGAAAAGGTGAACGTGTCTGTCAGCGGCGACCATTTGAGCCCGAGTATCTTGATACCGCCTTCGATATCTAGCGATTTCTCAAGTGCAAGTCCGTGATTTACCGGATCTATGTCTTGCAGCAAACTCGGCTCATTGCTCGCCCATTTCCGGAGTTCGAAACCCGCCCGACGGAGCATAGCAATAAGTTGATCGCGCATTTGTCGCACTAAAGGGGGGTCGTCCGCGCCGAACAGACAATCATCGACATAAAAATTGTCAGTAACGATAGAGTGAGCGAGTGGAAAGTCGCGTCCCTCATCTTCAGCGAGCTGCTTCAAAACACGTATCGCGAGATAGGGAGCGCTGGCTGTACCGTAGGTTACTGTACGTAACTTGTATTCCTTGAGCGGTTGATCGGAAGATGAGCGCCACAGAATTCGTTGAAAATCTTGATCGCGATCATCGATCCAAATTTGCCGATACATCTTCTCTATATCAGCAGTATAAACATAGCGATGCGATCGCCATCTAGTTAAAAGAAGAGAAAGATCGGTCAGCAATTTTGGACCGGTCAACTGAAAATCATTGAGCATAGTATTATTCGTTGACGGTGATGACGCGTTGAAAACTACGCGAACTTTAGTGGTGGCGCTAGACATCTTCACGACCGGGTGATGCGGGAGATAAACAATTTGGTTTGACTCTGAAGAGTCATAAACTGGGCACATATGTCCCAAGGCCTCATACTCCGACATGAACTGAGTATAAAGCTCACGAACTTCCGGTTGTTGAGACAGCCGTTTCTCAACATGGAGGAACACTTTCTCGGCACGATTGCGAGAATTACCGATTGGGATCGGGAGATCGCGTTTGAAAGGGATGCGCACCCTGTATCGACCATCAGATGCGCGCGTGTACGTTGTACGGAAGAGTTCTTCACACTTGATATCATCTTCCGTTAAAGTAGCCGGAAGAGGTCCTTCCTCGACTTCCCAGAACTTTTGGATCGCGGTTTCGAGCGAACGAAAAGCTTGCACATGATGTGCGTGAACTTGATGATTCTCATCAGAGATCATCTGATTCTCTCGGCCAAAGATGACCCAGCCAAAGACTGTATTTTGAGCCACGGGTTGGCCTAACTCACCTTTTTTAAGTCCATCCGTTAAGACATACGGATATACATCAGCACCTATAATTAAGTGGAAGGGGGAAGTGTCTGTAGGATCGGGATCGGCTAACTTTAGGCCACTCAGATGCGGCCATTTACTAAGCGGAAATTGAAATTGCGGAACGTATGTAGTTAATTGCGGTAAAATAAGTGCATCTGTTGCGAGAATCGGCACATCGGTAGTGACCGCTTTAATTGTGATCGGCGCCACACGACTGACGCGTCCTGCCGCTGCACCAGCGATGGTGTTCACCGATGCACTCACCGGATAAGTCCTTGCATTAAGTGCATTTACTAGATCGGACGTCATAAAAGTATGTGTGGATCCCGGATCCAGCAGCGCGCGTACTTTTATAGTACGTTGAGAAGCACAGGAAACTATGACCCATGATGTAGCGAGAATTATATGCGAAGGTAAAAATGGTGTCGCGAGGTGAGAGACAACAGTGTCTGCAGTAGAGCTGTTGTTCGCGGGTGCGGTTGGAGACTTATTTGTCTCAATATTCAATTTTGACGGAGCTACATCTGAGTTGATAGGTGCCTGTGCTCGTTTCGACACATTAGAAGTGTCCACGGTTGACGTGGATAAATGCAGCAACGTATGATGACGTTGGTTACAGTGCGCACATTTATGCTCACTAGCGCATTGCATATATTTATGCTTAGCGCTCAGACAATTCGTGCATAATTGCGACTTCTTTGCGAGAGCAATGCGATTTTCCACAGGTACGTTAATAAGTAAAGGACATCTATAGATGAGATGTTCCTTTGAACAAAGTGTGCATGACATAGGTTTAAATGTGTGGTGTGAACTCGATTTTGTATGATTGACATTTGAGTGTGTGAAGTTTTGTGTATTAGTGTTCGTGTTTGTGTGATTGACATTTGGTTGTGTCTTATTGTGTACATTGGTGTTTGTGTTTGTGTGATGAACTCGTGCATGTATGTGTTTCGATGCATTTGGGTAGCTTTTGCTTGAGCTGTTTGCAGGAGCGGGAAGAGCTTCCAACGCGTTAATATGTGAATTTAAAAATGACTCTAAATCTGCAAACGTGGGATAATCAACGCGATCCCCAAGCGAAAGCTCCCAATGCTTGCGTGTGTTAGCATCCAAACGTTCAGAAACGGTAAATACAAGAATATGATCCCATTGATCGACCGGACAGTTCAAATGTTTTAAAGCATTGACAGCTGTTTTGACGGAATCAAGCATGCGACGCAGATCGACAGCTGATTCCAATAATAGGGCCTTAATATTAAAAATGATTCTAAGATGCGAAGAAATTAATCTGCGATTATTATCATACCGCGATCTTAATGATTGCCAAGCGTCAGAAAAGTTTTGCGCGAGCACGGGTATGTTTTTTAATAGTAAGGCCGCATCACCTTCGAGACACGACTTCAAATAGTGAAGTCTTTGTAAATCATTAAAGGACTTATCAGCGATGAAGATCGACTCGAAGTAGTCCCTGAAGGTCGGCCAATCATTGTAGGAACCGGAGAAATGCGGCAGCGTCATTTGCGGGAGTTGAACACAGCGTCGAGTGGAATCAGCAACAGCTCCAGCACCAGCACCGGAAACCCCTGATGATCTCGTCGACGAACTTGCAGTGGGAGATGAGACGTACTCATGAAGTTCGCTCATCATGTCCAAATACAAAACTTCCTTTGTATCGAACCATTGCTCAACAAAATATGCGAGCGTTAGGCGGTTGTCATCGGACGCAACTTGTTCAATGCGAGCATGAGCATTACAGCATTGGTTCCACAAATTGCTAATATAGTCCATCCGCACCTGAGCTTTGGCAGCAGGAGTCTGATCTGCTGTAGATAGCGAATTGAAGGCTCGCAAAATAGAGGCAAAAGTGCGCTCTTGATGACTGATCTGAACGTTGAGCTCATCTGTCACAGGCATGGTTGCTTCTTGTGAATCGATTTCAATAATCGACTGGTCCGATGCAATAGTGTGTGCGGAATCAAAACTGGAATCAGCAGATTCAGCGAAGTCAGACATTCAATTGACAGATGTGTCAAGATGCCGAAAACCACGTTTTAATTCGCCTGGTTGAATCAAAACTGGCGCGAGATGTAGACGGCTGCGCGCGCGATCAGCTCGAATACATCGACGATATAATACACGAAAGGTGAGTATACTTTTGATCATCAATGATCACGAAAGTCTCAAATGTACTCACTTATGATATGCTTGCAGGTTGTTTCAGTATTCCTAGAAGCCATAAATCATCGTGCTAAACCGTTGAAGTGGTTTAGCCATACATTAATACCGAATAACTGAAATTAGTCTGTCAGTTATTCGTAGAAGCGCAGACTCCTCTTTTGCAGTGCGGCGGCTGTCGCGAGACTGCTGCTTCGAGCACTCACTCGCAGCAAGGCGAGGCACAAGAGCGGGGCGAGTGGCGGAGCGTTCGATCGCCGCGCGCCGCTGCCGCTAAGCGAGGCACTCAGGCTATAGCACGAGCCTGCGCACTAGCGCGAATTCGAAACGACCGAGTGATGGTCGCTTCGGCGGGGTGAGACGTGAGGAGGGGCGCGCCGCTCTATGGTATGACCGACGGGGAGCGGGGTGAGGAACGGCCCGTAGGCTCGGCGTTCGAGAGGCGAGGGGGGAAGCGCGACGTTCCTTGCCGTGGCAGGAATACGCGGCGGGAAATCTGACGTCACACGAGGACCGCGTGGCGAATTTCCTTGACTTCCGGGACACGTGCACTCGGAGTAGTTGCAAAAGGTGTCCAATTGATGAATTTCAGGTACTGGACCCCTGGGGAAGTTGCCAAATGTGACTTCCTTCCAGGTGAGAAATGCTCTCGGAGATGAGTTGCAGCGTCTTGCACGACTTCCAGCGACGAGAATGATCCAGGTCGAGGTCACCAAACCTCTAGAGATCCTGGCAGGATCGCCAAATTATGTCCTGGTATTGGTCAGGATCGCCACTCCGAATTACCGGAGAAAATTTATGTCGCGTCGTGCAGATAAAGGCCGGGTTTCTGGGTGAAAAAGAACACTCCCGAAGTCGAACTTTATATAAAATTTGAACTTTTATTGAACGGCAACAATAATACAAAAAAAGGCGCGGAGACTATAATTCAGTTTGGCGATATTTGAGTCGGCGGTCGCACGATTAAACGAAACGCGTGAAGGCGCTATATATTTTCGCGTGCGATGCGGTGAACAGTTAATTGCCAACTCGACGAGTTTTCGAAAAGCCGCGTGAAAAGTGCAGGACTCACGCATATGCAAATTGCGTCGAAGTTGCGAGAAAACTGAGTATTTTAATGAAATATTAACGAACATTGTTTTGAGTGGTTTTTGGTTCGTGCGTTTTTTGGGGCGCAGAAAAAACCACAACTTAGCTAACAACATATTATTGTACCAAGAACTACATTTATAATAAAGTAAAATAAACATACAAAATATTTAAATGCATATTTCAACAATTGGCAACGAGTGTGAGGTTACGAGTGTAATATACTACATACTTTATCGCACTAGTTGTGTAATATACTATTATTAGAATTCATTAAATTAAAAAATAATTATAAATGAAGGTGTTCGAAAACAGCTGTTAAATTATGCTCCATTTATTCACTTAAAAATTAAAACATAATAATGGTTGAAGATCAAACGACAGGCCTAAAGCCTGTCCATGCGTCCATCGAATTATGACTGAGCTGCTCTACAGCTGATGGGCTATCAGATACCCACATCAATGTTGCCACTGACATCGTTTTCTCTCTTTAGAGAGAACGATATCAGCGGCAACAATGTCCCATATTCCGCGAAGCACCGACTGGTCTGGATACCTAAGGGCGCTGGAAAATGATCTGAAGGAATTCCGGAAGTTCATCGATACAGTAATCGAGGTGGAAGGAGCCACGGCACTCCCGTCGAGAATCGTTAATGAGGCCTATCTGAGCAAGACCAAAGCCAAAGTTGCTGGAAGGACAACGACGATATCCTGGTGGAGTACAAAACGGGATAATCTTAGACGTAAAGTATGCAATGTCTACCGGAAGGCGAAGAATCCAAAGTGAAGTTGTAAGGAGGAGTTCTTCGCCAGATGGAGAACAATCAGAAAAGAATATAGATCAGAAGTTCGCTCCGCTAGAATAGCGAGCTGGAGAAACTACTGTGAGAAAATAGAGGCAGGCAGAGGAGGAGCCAGATTGGGTAAAGTACTAGCTGTATTACTGAAAGTAATAATTAGAAAGCCCTAACCTATCAACTTTATTTCCTTTTTGTTTCGGACTTTACCAGTAACCAAAATTTTGTTCATACAGATTTTTTTATGTACATTCTTTTAATTTGTTGCGTTTTTATGTATACCTAGAATGTCTACAATCACAAGTTTACATACTTAATAGTTTTTTCGGAGTGCTCTTTCCTTTTAGAATTTTGTTGACATACATATGATAGTTCTCTAATCCGTTATTTGTTCGGTGTCTTTTTCGATAGACAGAAATTGCAGTTGGACCCCAAGTGGTCAGCCAGTATGACTCAATATATTCCAAATGCCTCTCCATTTTCTCCATACATTTCTGTAAATTGCTGCTTGCAAGATGTGCTCTTTCCTATAATAATTATTATATATGTACAGTATTTTCAGAATCACTTTAAAAACTGGCTTATGAAAATGTTTTATTTTAAAACACTTTGCCGAATGTTCTAGATAGTAAATAATAGTGTTACAAATGTGCTGCGAGTAGAACTCATGACTTTTTTTATTTAAAAACAATTTATATATGTATTTTTTATTATCTTTATATATTTGTGTATTTACTTATAATATACACAATTATTAGTTTTATATTTTAAATATATTTTTATATTTATATATACGATTCTTCAACGTTGAGAATTGAATCAACGTTGCTCCGTTTTCTGTCCATAATACAGTCGTCTTACCTTCTGAGCTATAATACCTGTTACTCGAGAAGAGTAACAATGTAGAAGATTAACAAATATAGAAACTATTTTTAATTAAAACAATAAATGACCGAGTACAACGGTCTGCTACGTAAGTTGACACTTATCTCCTATCTGTTGTCTGTCCAAATGGCACTTTTTCACAAATTGTTCACGACATTCGCATGATTGGAGCCCTGAGATCATTTCTCTGGTTCATCCGGATTGTGCCTGACTACTCGTTGTACCTGTTTGCTTGAAATGTTTCTCTGAATCATGTGCCAAACATCTGATGCATATAACTAACCTCAAAGAGTGCACTCACTGATACATCTTTTGGAGTTGTAACTTGTTACAGAACAACTACCTTCGTGGCACTTAGGTACCAGAGTTGAGGGCCGTTGGCTCTTTTTTCTCAAACGTACACATTCTGAGTGCATTTGCGAAGCAATAAACATTTGATACTTATCATTGACTCTCATCGATACAAGAGAAAGCATTATTTCCCGCTCCGCTAAAAACTGCTTCGGATTGGCTTGTGGCGCTATGATGGAATGTGTCGTGGAGCGATTGGACTGACTCGGCATTCAACCTGTGTAGCGCGGGGCGCTCGAGCGGATATTTCGGCCCTTGGCAGAGCGCGGGCACTGGGCACGACACTGTACTCCTTCCCGCCTTCGTTTCTGGAGCTGACTTCGGGTGATTGTCTGCTAGTTGATATTTTCTGGATCTGTCATATTGTTGACAATTGATTATGCACAATTATTGAAGCTAATTAGAGTGTACATCGTGTCCGACTTTACCATTATTGCGTCTCATCTCAATTAATGTTATGCTTGAGCACTGTTAACTTTTAGATTTATCTACATACTGCCAACACATATATTATATCTGTACGAAAGTGTTGACGTATGTACCTGGGTTATGTTTACTTCGTTGTATAATTTGTTAGCTACATATCTGCATTTGGCGAGCGCGTTATATTCGATTGGCTTATTTTTATTGTTTTTGTAAATTTATTTATTATTTATTTTGTACATTTAAAATACTTTCACTTGTATTTGGAAACACTGATATCACTCATAATGCCAAATCGCGGTAGATCAAAGAAACAAAATAAAAGAATGCGCGTGGAAGCAAGTTTTTCTGATGGAGCTAGTGATGATGATGTTAACGCTGGTGACCCACAGAATTCGGACTCAACTAGTTGTCAACTCAGCCATCCAAGTACAGCTCCTGCGTCAAATACAGAAAAGGTCACACTTGACACTTTATATAACCTCATAGAATCTGTTCATGTTAAGGTAAATTCAATGGAGAAAAAATTCGAAGAGTTTCGAAAATTACGCGAAGATGTTTTTAGTCTTGATCAAAAGCTCGATGATGTCAAAATGAGAATTGACAAAATTAGCGCAGACTTTG
>JABFOZ010000105.1:0-10381 GCA_022817625.1 Calliscelio sp. ZL-2020 | reverse complement strand
AAGTATTCCTTTTCAAACCTAAGGAGGAAAGTAGCATGTTTTAATCATGTGATCAAATAAGATTTTTTATCATACCTGCACGAAAATGGGAACTTTGCGCCCTAGGGCATAAAAAGATCACTTGCGCCCTCGGGCGCAAAAATTTACTTTTCCGCCCTGAAACGCGGGCGCAAAGTGATTTTTTCTGCCCTCGGGCGCAAAAGTGAACTTTGCACCCCACTTTTTCGGGCGCAAAGTTCTACCATTTTACGTGCAGTTATGACAAAAAATTATGTTCGCATGTCGGGCGCAAAGGCAATATCCGTTCGTACAAGTTGCATTAGAACCTCAGCACCCATTTATGGTCCCTCGGCTTCGCCTCGGGCCATAAAATGGTGCCTCGGTCAATGCAACTTGCACGAACGAAAATTGCCGCTTTGCGCCCTACATACGAAAATAACTATTATCAGTGCACAGTCAAAATTCCCCAACTGTACCACCGATTTACCATGAGTTTTTAAATATTGAAATAATTACCCAAGAAACCACGAAATTTAATGTTACGTAACATTGACATCACAAAAGAATCACAAGTACTTAATATGAAGGTCACATGTCAGTCACATATGCGTAACTATTTCCCTCTCAATGTGACTGAAATGTGACTTTTTAAATATAATTAAATTGCAAGTAAACTTTAACCGAAATGTGACCGATTTGTGATTAAATTGTGACCGAACTGTAACTTAAATATTATTAAAATGTGTCTTAAATTTTATTAAAATTTGACTTTAACTTTATCAAAGTTTAACTTAACTTTTACTAAACTTTGACTTAAATTTGACTTAAATTGGACTAAAATTTAACTTAAATTATACTATAATTTGACTTAAATTGTACTAAAATTTTAATTAAATTTCACTAAAAACTGCGCTGAATTTAACTGAAATGAGACTAAAATGATACTTAAATTTAATTACAATAGTAATAAATTGTTGTTCCAATTTAACTAAAATGTCACAGAAATACGACAAAATGTATGCAAAAATATTATATATGTTTCGTTGCGTAGCATATAAACAATATTTTTATAAAAAATTCTTTTTTTACAAAATACAAACGAAATTTAATAATATAAGTAGTTAATTCCATAAAAACTAATTATATGACCATAAGTTTATTAATCAATATACATTTATAATGCATACAAAAAATAAAAGACATGTTTGTATTATTCTATTATCTTCTCGGAGAACTTGATGGTTAAAATGTTAAAACTGCTATTCCCTCAATAGTCCATGTTATTTCTAGAAACAGAAAATGATTTTAACAAACATTATTATAAACATTGCAATAGAATTTGAGATGAGTCCTGTTATGGGATTGAAAAAGAAACAAGAATATACAAAAGAGGACTCATATAAAATTCTACTGAAATTCTTTTTTGAATGAAATCATGGCACCTCGCACACCCAGGTGTCCGAGGTGCATACGATACTTTATGCGCCGAGAGGCAGAACAATAATGATTCATTATAGTTCTGTTTCTAGGTACATAATACTATATATATTGTCTGCAGTTATATTACCTTAAATCGACAACAGTTGTATATGACTCATCATCAACAACATGATTCGCCACATCAAAGACAGAAACTCCTGCGTGATCATGAAATCCTGTTAGATCACATTCATCTACAATCTTCATTCCAGTTTCTGTTAAATGAAAAATTTCCGTTGTATCTGTTTTTATTGAGCAAACAACTGCAATAGCTTCTGGAACACTTTTTTGATAAGACAGATGTGTGTGACTGTCTATGCTAGATAGAAAAGCAGTTTGAATGGGGTGGGTGTGTATCCACCCGTAACTTGTCAAATTATGTTTTACTTGATAATTAGCTAATTCTGCTTCATTCAGGGTTATGCAGGTATTTGATGTCCCCTCCTGTTCGGGTAAAATAACATGAGTTATTTTTAACTTTCTTCCTTCTTGTTTTCCGCTTAAATAACCACAAGTCTCTATGCCCATTTCTGAATTCTCCGTCGCTTTCATGAGGAAATTGTAAATTATGGATTTTGGAAGAACAACTGTTTTCAATGCAGCTAACCGCTCGCCTGTTTGCTTCTTTGGAGTCAATCCTGTAACAGATATACAAAATAATTAGCAAAGATAGAACTTAGGGGGTGGAGACAACCTTCGTTAATCTAATTAGTTAGTTTTAATATTTCAACGACACTCTTGCCATTGAAATTTACCAGCTTCTCTATCTTGTTTTCTTTTTAGTCTTTGCTTAGCAAGACGAAACCACTCTTGGCATGTTGTATTAAACTCATACTCAGTTGCAGAATGATAATGAGCGACCAAGGTATCTGCAATACAAAATTTTTATTAAAATAAATTAATGCGGTCGATATAGAAGATGTTGCGAAACAACATTTTTGTTGTAGTATTTAATTTCAATGTAACAATTACTTTGTTTTTATCGAGTCTCGTGTATCACTTTTTATAACAATTTATTAAAAATATTACAGTTATGTAATATTTGTATATGATAATTCGAATGCAACAACAAAATAAAATGCAATTAAGGAACATGGATTTTGACGTTTATAATAATATTTAATAAACATAAATTATGTCTTATTCTATAATCATAAATGTATAATTTTGCTAATGATCAAATAAACTTCGTGTCAAAACTACACTAAGAGAAAAAAAGCAGAAATTTGTAGATTAACCCAAGCAATAATAGCCGGATTCGAACAAAGTAAAAATTGCTTAGTACCCAGCAATTTTTGGTCGGACTCCAAACAGTTTTGTCGTGTTCTCACTAGAGTTTATTTAAAACCAAGCAAAATTAGTAGTTTTGCTTGGTTTTATTTTCGAATTACGATCAAGTGAGTAAAAATGTTATTCTGATGATCCACTATAATACCAAAGAAATGGTCACAGTACCAAGTTTACACAGATTTGTGATTATATAATAATCTGAAATGTTATTATATTATTTAAATTTTTTGATTATCCATTTCCTACAAAAACTCATTACCTCTAATTATTGTAATCATCTGTAGATCCTTGATTGTGATAAAGTCTTTCTTCCTATTACTCCATGTAACTTGGGCAGCACATTCTTCCGTAAAAAAATTGTTTAACACACTTTGGATGTGATTCACTAGACCTTTACCTCCGATTTTTTCAGTTTTGGTTTCCTAAAGCATGATTGCTTTAAATAACAAGCAAAATTTTATCAAATTTTCTATAATTTGTTTTCAATTTACTTACGAACTCTAGCCGTGCCTGCTGATTTTTCTGTAGTTCTTTCTCCCAGTTTTCGATGTCAGATTTATCTTTCAGTGGCAAGAATGTATGTAGGATTTCGTTTTTCTTTTTTGCTTGTTCCACTTTCTCTAATTTATATAATCGTTTGTCATGATTTCGCATCAAAATATTCAATCTACTGCAAGCCACAAGCGAAGTTGCATTTTGTACAGCTGTAAACAGAATTTTTTACTTTAATTTTTAAGTATAATTGTAAACAAGTTTACCAAAGATGATGTTTTACCGTCTGATGTCTGGTGAGAATGTTTTTGCAGCTGCATTTCAGCAGAAGCTTTATCATGAAAGCATCGCTCTTTTTCCGAAGATTTGTCTTTCACAGAACGATAATTAATTATCATTTTTGACTTCACCGCTTCTTCATTGTATTCGGACAAATCAGCATTTTGTCTTTCTGTGGAAAATTTATTTCATATAATAATTTGTTTGCTTAATTAATTATAAATATTACTTTTCAAAAATATCGAAAGATTTTATAATTTTACAATATTACATATCCCAAGAAAACACGGAGCAACACCACATGTTAAAGCAATGTCTTATGTAATGAACATTTGATAGTTTATTACATGTTTAATGAACGATTCTATACCGATTTACAACTTCCTAGAGATGTGTTATATACACAGGAAAGATAAACGGATTATTTAGCTTGTCCACATTAAAATAGACAAAAATTAATTACATTTGTCCATTTTAATAAATTTATTTTAAACAATAAATATTTGAACATAGTTTAATTATGGTTGATTTGTCAAAATAATGGAAGTCTACAAAATTTTTATTATTCAAATAAATACAAATAGAAGCTTTTTTACATCACTTTTAATAAACCAAACCAGGCACGTATTTGAGAAATTATTTCAATTAATGTAAGGCTTTATTGTTAAATATGGGCGTGAATAATTACATAATAGTTTATTATTACAGATTAGCTTACATTAAATTAACATTTGTTGAATACAAATAATTACGATTATTTAATAATTATAAAATAAATATTGCTCTATTCTAATTATTTTGCCAAATAGATGCTGCTTTTTCCATTCGTATGGTACATAGTTAATGAAAGTGCGAAATTGAACCTTTTTAGAAGTATAGAAGATGTTTGTTTTTGATAAAAGCAACTTTATGTACATATGTAAAAGAGATATTTTGATAACAAATTTTACTCATTTGCAATACCAATCCAATTTTTCTTATCTTCTTACCTGGATTGTCCGATCCATGGGTAAAGGAATTTTCTTCCAACGCAATACAGAGATCAGTTGCAAAAATCGGACTTTTTATTTCCTGATTACTTATAATCTTTGGCTTTCTGGTTGTTGTATTTACATCATCTGTATCTAAAACATTATATCCATTAAAAGTTTAGTAGTAAAATAAATGAACAGGTTATCACTCTATTAGTTATCCGGACATGATTTTTTTAGTAAAAATAGTTGTTTTTGGATAGTTTGAGGACGAATAATTATTTTCTAATTATCATGGATTTATTTCACATGAATGAAAACAACTAAATAATAAATTAAGCACTATGAAACATCTTGATGGCGCGAACCTACTTGATATACTACTAGTGCAAATGAGTTGCGAATTCTCTGTTTTTTTAATTATACATAAAATTAAAAAAAGAATTACTTGTTTCATCTTTCGGAAGGTCTTCGCTTGCTTCATGGTAGTTGAAAGTCTTGACGTTCTCCAATTCTGTAGATTCCTCCAGTGGTTCTAAATGAGTATCAGACTCATCTCCTTTTTCACCATCTGACAGTATTAAAAAACTTTACATGAAGTATGATATTGATATAAGATTTTTTATGGAGTAAATTTTACTTTGTAATTCTATGGTAATTTAAAAGTAAAATAATTATTACATATGTTTCAAATATACATACATATTATATCTGTTTAAATTTCTATATAGAAGGCTAAATTAATCTTTACATCTTTATCATTCAGAATAATATTAATTTTCCTGAATTTTTTTTATTTATAAAAAATAATCTATCAATTTATAAAAAAATCTGTTTAGGATTAAAGGATTCCTTTATTCAAAATGTTTAATATGGAAGCCCACATTTTTTTCTGTTATAAACAGTTTTGTCGCATTTTAGTTGATCAAAGTCCGAAATGTAGAACAAACTTGTCTTATATAATTTTCATGTGAAGTACATTTTCACAATATTGATATAAATACATATATTTTCTGTTTTAACTCAAAAAAGATTTTTTTCTATTCAATAACAATTTTTCTTAACAAAATCGTTTAACCTGAACTAGATTCTATTAATCTTATAAATAGATTTCAATAAATCAAATATTTAAAAAACAATCTGTTAAATTTTTTAGAACACTTGAAAACATCTTATTTAAAAATAAAAACCTCTATCATACTTTCCAAGATAATTTTAGTATTCTTTTTTGCGCTGATTTTACCATGGCAATTTTCCTTTCAAAAGTATACTCAAAACGAATCTTTATAAATAAGAACGTTCACTGGTAAAAACATCCTATTCAAAACGATTAAACCCCTTATTCGAGGCCAATAATATTGAATCGTATTTTTGTCTAGGGTAAATCCCTATTGCAAATTGGGTAATTCACGTTTTAGCAATAATGCTGTACAGTAGCTGAAACCATTGAAAATGCATATAACATTTTTAATAGGATGATTCACTATTGTGTCCTATAATTTAATCAGAAAATACTCCATTTACAATCTGGATTTACCCTGGACAAAAATTCGATGCAATGTTATTGATCTTCAATAGGGGTTTTGAACAGAATCTTTTTACCTGAGTTGTTGATACATTTTTGTAAATTATTTACCTATTACAGTCAAAATTTTAAGAACAGTGTTGTCTGGTAAGATTTCCAAATTATCTTTTATTTTGGGCACTGACGAAGAAATCTGCAATTTACTATTTATTAACGGTATTGTTGGTAATCCATCCGCTGAAAAATAATTAGCATCGCACGTTAGTTTTAATTTAATTTAATTTAATTAAAATATTGAAATTATAATATTATTCAATTATAATGTTTAATCGATAACCATGGAATTATAAAAATAAAATGTAGAATAATTTAAAATGTATTTTCGCATACGACAGTGAAACTTAAATTATTCGAAATTATTTAATTATTAAATTATCAGAAATTATTTAATATATATCTTTGGTTTTACGGTAGAACCAGGTAATTCCAAAATTGGAAAATACTCATTTTTTATAAAACGGTATGTTTTTTTATCTATGCAATCTGAATCTGCAGTTCTGTGGTTTAAAATTTCATTCAATGTGTGACAAAAACACTTCGTAGTTAAACCGATACATACTTTCATCTCGTTTCAATTTGTTTGATTCCTCATCGTCATTTTTTTCTTCACGGTTTCTTTTACGATTGGTCAGTTTTCGAGTTTTGGAAATATCTTTTGAAGAACTGCTTTTGTAGTTACTATTATTTTCATCCATAAAGTCAGATTCCTTTATGTCTGACACTTTATCATCGATACTGATGTTTCGCTTGTTAGCTTTTTTCACTCTGCGTCCTCTTCCCTTTTTATCTTCGTCTGTTGTGTATAAGATATCAGCAGCTTTTTTTCTGGCTTTCTCATAGGAATCTAATAATGATAAAACCGGTTACTTTTAATGTAAATTAAAGTTCATTTTAATATTGTAAATGTAAAATTGTTAATTAAAGATTGTGTAATTAATAATACGTACCATATATTTGTGGCTCCTCTTCTAATTCGTAACAGTTAAAATTTGTGGTATTTGGTAACTCTTGAAGTGGATTTTTAATCAGATGCACAACTTTCAGAGGGTTTTTTGGCCACCAGCAGAAGTATTTCATTGTACCCTTAATCTCTTTTTTTGATAACCATATTTCTGGAACTTCGTTTGACAGATTCTGATCTTTGAAATTGGCTACACCAAATTTAATGTCTTCTGCCATAATTATGTACTAACGACTGAAATGAATACATTTATATTTTCGAATAGAAATATTTAGGTTATAATGTAAAAAAAACATTTACTTTAAAAAAGGAGGTTAATTGACATATTGGCTAAAAAGATTTACTTACTAAGTGGTAAAAACGGTGAAATACATTTGCAAAAACAATGATCTAATACTGATAAATGTATCCAAATTTAATTTTGATTACACATTTGTTTTGAAGGTTTTACGACATGCAGTGATATTATTAGTAAGTATATTTACATATGATTATGGATTACACAAATACTAACCCATTTTTTACCGTTGATGCATTTTCGCAAAAATTTTCAAAAATCGATTTTTTCGTTAATAAACATCAATAATCAACAAATATCAATAATAGTTATACCTAGTAAATACGATTATTCACATATTATAAAAAGTTGTTATCTTTTATGTTTATAAAGAAACAAAATATTGCAAAAAAATGAAAAAAAAAATTATTACATTTTTCTCTACATTTTTACGCAATTAAATAAAGGAAAAAAAATTGTGACAAAAAATGCATTTTTAAATGTTCCGCCGAAAATAGGTTAATAATTAAATATGTTAAATTATATATGTATTTTGAAATAATTTCTTCATTTTAATTTTCGGTTTTACTAGGTCACGATGAATTTATAACTATATCATGATATATATATTTTGCAAATATTATTGTCAACAAAACTAAATGATGTTTGACAATGTTTATATTTACCTTTGGAAAATTTTGAACAAATAGTTAACGAGAATTTTTGATGAATAAAGTTGAATAACTAGTCTATGCAGACTACCAATTGGAGAGGGAGCTAAACGGAAAACATTTGAATCTGCTCATGCCTCGTAATGCTTAACACGTTATGACGCGAATGAACGAAAGTGGTAGGCGAAGTATCAATGTGTGTTTCAATGCGCGTGCGCTAACGTTGATGTTTATTTACATACGAACGAGCAATGTTTTCATCAGTCTTTCAGTCTTTCTTAATGAAAGTAACATGTAATAACTATTCATTCATATTGTCAGTTCATTATTTATTATGTAACGATAATAATAGAATAATTAGCAACATTATTTACAACAACAAGACTGTGCGCGGTTATGTATTTGGAAAAATTAATGGTATTTTTTTACATTACTTAAGTAATGAAAATATGATATAATTATATTATTTTAATTGACTGAATAATATTTTCAATTAAGAAATTCAAAAATAATACTTAAATATATATAAATATAAATTAAATTAACAAGTACGTAATATTTTTTAACTAAATTATATTAAATGGAATAATAACTTTTTTGGTTTTATGTTTAAAATTCAATGAAAAATATACTAATAATTGATTTATTATTCATATCATTCCTATTAAAAATATTGAATTCAAATTATTTTTATATTAATTAGCTTGAACGATTATGATATCGGTTATTCTGATTTTAGAAAGTATTTTTAAAAAAAATTAAGTTAGGAAATGTTTCACGGAGAAAGAAGTTAGGCGCCCTTTTGTTATACCATTCAACAGGCCCGTATTTAGAACTTCCAAAATAGAGACAGAATATAAGAGATATGAAAGGTAAACAAAGAGAAGACCATAGGCAATCGCCCATGGTCTTCTCTTTGTTTACCTTTCATATCACTGATAATTGTCCTTATTTTGGAAAGTTCTAAATCCGGCCCTGCCATTCAATGATTTCTTTCAACTATAGATATCTGTATTTTGACTCAATTATTCGATCAATCGTCAAAATATTTCAATTTCACATGAAAAGATTAACATGCAATATTTACTCGAGATAACAGATAATCCTCTTATCATAAAATCATATACTTTCAGACAGACTTTGATTAGAAAATGTGTTTCTTGCGAAAGAAATTATTGATGCAAATTTTTTAGAATGTACTTACAAGTAGTATAAATCAAAAATAATTTTTTTATTTTAATTACTTCAGTCAGTAAAATGTAGTTTGTTTTACATTCTTTTGACTTGTATTATACAATGAAATAAAATTTACGATATACATTTAAAAATTGTACCAGATTATGCGAAACATTAAATTGAAGTTAGCAAAAAATTAAAAAATGATATTTTGAAAAGTATTAATGTATTGTGAATCAATTTCTTTCCTTTTCAAAACAGTATTTTTATTTTTTGCTGGAATATATTCTACTAACTTCAGGATGATTATAAACTTAAAAATGGACAAAGCTATTGATGTTACGGGCTACTAAAGTCATTCTATATCCTAATATTTCTTTTTATTATCCAGATTTTGAATGAATGAAAAATGCCGAAAGAGTTTCACCATTTAGGTCCTAAAAGACAAAGATACTATGTCAATTTGGAAGCAAAAAGACTTTTGGAGGAATCGCAGTCTTTCTTTTTTCGCTTATCTCCGAATTCCAGTAAGGAAGATGAAGTTGAAATAGAAGAGGCAGTAGTGCATGAAGAAAATGAAGAACAACTATCAGTAGATGTCGAATGCAATTTAGAATCATCGCCATTATTGATTTTCTCAGAAGTAAGTAGCTTCTAACGTTAACAGTAGTGGAATGACCACCCATTAAGCCCAACAGGCCCGACGTGTGTGTAACAATTCATATAATTCCCAAAATTGGTTCTCGATTTGTCATATGAAGATTCTAGGTAGTTATTTGGTGTTCAATTTTACAGTATTGTATAACGGTGTCCAGCGGTATGAAAAAGATCTCTTGTAGTACCTGTACATGTCCCGCATTTTTATAAAAAAATTCTGTACAAATCAATTGTTTACGATGCAAAGTCTTTTAACAGAAATTTCGTATAATACCTAAAACTACTGAGTGCCTAAATTTGACGCATGGACGCTTATACAGTGTTATATCTTATTTTATTTATGTTTTACGTCAGATATGATTAATGCATATTATTTTTGTTAAATAACGCGTAAGTAAATAATGTATTATTGTTTATAATCTATTAATATAATATTAATATAAAATATTTTTTTATATTTTCTTATGTAGAATCATGTATATTTTTTTAATTAAAATAATAACTTTTACTAAATTTATACGAATCTTAAACGTTCAACGATCA
>JABFOZ010000104.1:0-10381 GCA_022817625.1 Calliscelio sp. ZL-2020 | reverse complement strand
CAATCTCTTCAAAATTTCGCACGTTTCCAGTACCTCCAGTTAAACATCTCATCTTTTTAACTATCCAATCGATTTTTGCTTCAACATCATCCATCTTACAGTTCAGCAATACTAATTCTCGTCCCACTACTTTCAGATCTGAAATATTATTTTCATTTTAATAGAATTTATTAAAAGTTTAAATTAGTAAATAATAAACATGCAATACATTATTTTAATATGCGAAATGTATTTGCGTATGCAGTGATATACATTCATTGTGCTTAAAATTTTGTTTAAATATAGTTACATCTTAAATATGATTTTTCATGGTTACATCTAGCGAATTGAAAAGTAGATAGGATCAAAAGTATTTTTTGGTCCTAGACAAAAACTGTTAAATAACAGTTATATACATAATTATTTTAACAGTAAAACATAACATTTTTAAATATTTTTCTTAATAAGGCAAAATAAATCATGTACAAATTGATTACTATGAACACATCCTGTTTTAATAACATCCTTCTTTATTTTAACGAGAACTTTATGGCATTTTTTTCTTTTCTGTAACTAGCTGTAGTATGAATGTAAAAATATGCTGTGTTAATTACTTGATGGATCAATTCTTCAGCTTCATCCGTGTAAATCATATTTTTTATTTTATCTTCTTGTGAAATAAATTTAATACAATAATTAGTTATTTTTTCGTTTGCAATTGTTTAGACAAGCACAAAGCAGGTTTGTAGCTGAATCTGGAAAAAAATGTAATTAAATTCCAAAATTTTAATTATCAAGAATTAACAATAAAAATTAACGTGTAATAATTACATAAATAAACGAAGGACTTGAAAATTAATGTAAACTTTTAATGTCGCAGGTTCCTACAGTTATTCAATTAGCATTGGAGATTTAATACAAGTAAAATTTTGTTCTGAATCAACCTGATATCTGTAAGTTGCCAAAAGACAATTTCCTTCCTTCGATTATGGGATGATAATTATACACCGTACTATTACTTTACACATCTAAACGTTTTGATATTATAAAGTATTTTAATAATGATGTCTTTATCTCTGAACAATATTACACATTATAAGAACATCTGATTTCATGAAAAGTTTAAATAAATTTAGAAAAAGAAAAACATGAACCTTTTTATATTTTTGTAGTATTTTTAAGCATCAGTATGCAAAAGCGGCATTACAACGTAACTTTCATCATCATCATCATTTGGAATAGGAAATCTAACGTATTTAGCAGTTATTTCAGAAATAGGCCATTTTGCTCTGCTCGACAACCGACGTACCTCATACGTGTTTAAAATCGAAGAATCACACGGAGAAATATAATAATTGTCAATATCTTTGAAGTAACGACCAATAATAACTTCATTTCCAATATTATCTGTGGCAAAATTCTCCACTATGACAATTTTGTTTCCGATTCTGCAGCAATTGTCGGATGATTTAGTAGTTAATATGAAATTTTTAAATTGATATTTTTTATACTGCGGGTGGCTGCAACTGTCAATGAGTGGACCTTGGCTGTGTTCCTTTTTGGGTCCTGGTTTAGGTTGTTCGTTCATTTGATGTATTTTGATTCCGATTTGCTGCATCTCAGAGTATCGTTTTAGGATTTGCTCTAACGGTAGCTCCGGCTTTCGTAACAGCATCTTTAGATGCCGCAAAAAATTTTCAAAGGGATAGGCACTTATCTCGTCTAAGCATCCTAGATTTAAACAATCATCTGCTATGTGCAACAACGAATGAATATTCGACGATATATATTCTTCTCCGTATAGCTTTTCAAAGCATTGCACAAAATAAGTCAATAAACTTTTTGCATATAGCACCTTGCTCTCTTCGATTTTGACCGAAAGTAGACGAATGGCTATGTGTAGTGCCATAGCATGAATGTACCTTGGATCCTGAGAATCAAATAATAGTGTCAAAATAGTGGGTGCACAATACTTAAAAAAATAACTGAATTCTGTCGCTTTCCACAGTTTATATTCTGATATTGATCGAGGTTTTCTCGCTATTTCTACTGGAGTAAAACTCCTAAGACTTATTAGATATTCTGAAACCAAAGAACAGTTGGAATCAGACATAATTTTTACATTCTTTGGTCCTGCAGACCACAGTTCTATCAATTTCTTTTGAACTCCAGAAAACAGGTACATTGATTCTTCAGGAATTTGCTGCACGGGATCGAATCCCTCAAGTTCTGTGAGAACACTTGTACGTTTATGGTACTTTTCATCAGTTTGTGCAAGGAAAGTCTCTTTTGTTCTCAGCTCAAAATCTTGTCCTGGAAAACAAGTTCTGTTCCTCTTATATGTTCCATGTATTGTGCACTTATTACATGAACAGTATCCTGTATGACCCTTCGAGTTTAGTACGAAGGATTTAGCAGGTTTATCTAAGATGAAACTATGCAAGATAACATACTTTTGCTCTCTGTTATTACAAAATCCATTCCTTATTAATACATTTAATTCTTCCACAAAGATATTCAAATATCTCTCACTTTCAAGAGCTTTACAGTTCCCAAAATAGCAACCAACCAAAAAAACATTTCCATTGGGAAACGTACGGGCCACAATTGGCCATAAACTGTTTCCCATACTGATATGTATTGGCACACCATCAATACCAATTTGTATATAAACGTGCTTCGCATTCGAGTTTTCGGTAAAATAACCTTTCAATTCGTACTGAAAACCTAAATGAATATATTTCCCGGGAGGAATGTCATAGACATTACATTTGCGTGGTGTTTTCAGGAGAGTCTTGGCATTGCACGGTAAATTTTCATCCGGAAAATATATTTTCATGTTCTTTAATAATAAATTCAGATGAGATTGTTTTATTTTACATGTAATAGCCCATTGTGCTAAGAATTGTTGAAAATCTTTAATTTGATTTTCAGATGCAGCTTCAACTAATGGTACATTATTTTCGTTATCCTTCAGTTTCTTGTCTTCTATTTGTAAATTATCTACTATTAATATATCTCGAACTTCAAACATTTCTTGGTCAGAAACTGTATCTTCGAATTTTGTCCTTTGAATAGCAATATCTTCTGTAATGGGAACCTCGGGACGGAAACATCTGGATGATGGAACCTCAGTTGCAATAATTATAGAGGCCATTGTCCTCTCTGGAGCATAAAGCATTTTTTGGTATAAAAGTTTCATTTTCTCTGATATCTGTCGTCGCTTGTGTCGTTTAGTAATAGACATCCGTGTTTTCCCCATAATGTTATGTATTCTCTCTCAAATACCTAAAAAATATAAATATAAATAGTGATACAATAGTCATTATTGCTATTTTTAGATTTTAATTGTAATATTTTAAATATTCAGTTTGCAATTTTGAATTTAATTTTGATCTTAGATTTCATATTTTGAAATTTATTTTTAAAATTTTTGGATTTTCAACTTCGATTTTTATATGATTTTGAAATATGGTTTTTGAATTTTCAAATCAGAAAAAAAAGAATTTAAAACGAAATCGAATATCCAATTAAAAAATACAAAATAAAAAATAAACATTCAAAATGTAAAATGGAAAACGAAAATAAATTTCCTAATTCACATTCCAAAATATAATTTTAAAATGCAAATTAAAATCCAAAATGGAAAATAGAAATAATAAATAAAAATCGAAATCAAACCAAAATCCTAAATCCAAAAACAAAATACAAAATCAAAATGAAAAACCATAATATATTTTCAAATTTAAATTCCAAAATATAATTTTAAAATCCAAAATGAAAAATATACAAAATCAAAATTCATAGGCAAAATTAAAATTGAAATATTAAAATTCACAACTAACATTTTAGAATAAAAAATTTTAATCCGAAATACAATTTTAAAATTCAAAGTTAATCTAAAATAAAATGTCGAAATCTATAAATGAAAATCAAAACACTAAACTACATATCAGAAATTCAAATCTACTTTCCAAAATTAAAAATTAAAATCGAAAATTTTGAACAATTTGGAAATTAGAAATGTTTCGAACATTTAAACATTTGAAAACTACGTAATTGATTCATGAAAATAATTTATTTCTATTTCTTCATGTCTCCACGGTATCTCGACGGTGACTTGACTGTGTCATGACAGATAGTGTCCTTGTCTCTATGCAGTTTCAGTCGAGACTCTCTGGCCGCCAGGGTCTCAAATTACAAAATTTATCGAAGTGTGATTTCGAAACTTTATCTTTCCTGTTCTGAATAACAACATTTACCCAGTTTTCAGTTGATTCGAAAGATTCAATCTCCATGAGTTAGCTTCTGTTATCAATTCCCTAACAATTTGTAAGGCAGAATTTGGATTTCTTTTTTTCAAAGTTACGACAGTTTCAATAAAAAAAATATCAAAAAGTATCATTTTTACGGTTTTTGGCAGCACGGTGATCAATTGAAATTAGTATATTATGCACCAACGGAGCTAGAAAAAATAGCGCCGCGCATGCACCCGAGGTGCATACGATATTTTTCGTACGTGTAAAGAGGGTGTTCGACGGGTTTTATCTTCCGAGGGGCATAAAGAAGCCGAACTCCCGCTTTCCAGGTAGGAAATATATTATTTCAATAAAGCAAAATATTAGAAAACTGTTTTACAAATTTAAAGATAAAGGTTTCAAGATTTGTTAGTAATAAATTAATTACTAACAAATCGATTTATCAAAAATGCACTGAGAAAATTAAATTGTAAGAATTACAACTTAAGTGATACGGCGTACAACTATAGTGGTAACTCTTACAATTTAAGTGGTAACTCTTACAATTTAAGTGATAACTCTTACAACTTAAGTGGCAATTCTTACAATTTTTTTTTCTCAGTGTGGGGTACACTTGCAAATCAATGATCAAATTATTGGTATTCTTCACAGTTTAGAATGTATTCCGCTTTACTGTAATGAGTAGTACATTTTTACAAAAAAATCAAATAAATTTATTGGTAAGTAACGATATTACCCATTTTGAGGTGGAGTCTCCTTAAGAAAACATTTATTTAAGCCCACATTATTATCGACATTTTTGTATAAAAATATTATATCTGTTTAAATGATTTTAAAGCATTCAAAATAAATAACTCTATTAAAATTAAAACTTGGAGGTCACAATTGTATCAATGATTATATAAAATTTCACATCATTAAAGAATTTTATTTCCAAATTAGTACAGTGGGTCAAAAGCGCGACCCATCTGGGCGTTAATGCGTTAAATATCATTATTAGTAAATTCATTAACATAGTTTAAAATCTATTACGGACAAACTTTGAAAATAATCCACAAAATGTTCATATGAATCAAAAAGTGACTTCACCATACAAAAGAATGTTCCAAAAATTGAAATCATATTTATTTAATCTTTTCATATTCATTATTTCGAACATATGAAAGTAGTATTGCTATTATATTATTTTTTTATTATCATATGTTAATTTATAATTTAAGATAACCGTTTTTCTCTAATTCTAACCATTCTTTAACACAGTAAAATTTTACTATCATCGGTGCAAAATCACTTTCAGAAAGTCTCAAAAAATATGCTTTTCACCAATCAAATAGTTATGTAATTTTAATTTAAAGAAATGAAATAATGTTATTAATTTTCTAAAACAAATTATTATTATAATCTGGTAGAGTTTTCAAATTATTTTTTATATAATATATTTTCTGAAAATTTATTATTTTGACATACAGAAAATATTTTATTTCTTGTATTTAAGAATGTATAAAAATGGAATCAATTTTAAAAAGTATATTTTTCGTTTACTTAACCAACATTATTAAAATTAATGATAAAGTTTTTATGTTTAAAATTTACTTATATTAATTTACATATAAAAAAGAAAGATAATAAGAAATACTGACTGTTCTATTACAGAATATTTTTTTCTTTTCGTATATGCCCTAGAATATTATATAATTTCTCGTCTCTAATTTTTTTATCAACAATTTGCTGGTTCTAAAGCAATAATCTGTTCTAAAGGGCTGGTTTATACATGTCATAACTGGAATCCAGGATATCTGCAAGCAAGTAAAATATTCGTTACATATAATTCGTTATACTTAAATAAATCAACTTGTTAAGCAATCTTTATTAAATATTGATATTTTAAAGAATACATAAAATTTATTATTGAAATTTAAAAAGATTCAAAAAGACATTCACTTGACTGTTTATATTAACTTTCATTTAACTTATTTTAAATACATTTTTATTCAAAATAATCGTGAATCGAGCAGAAACATAGAAAATAATAATAAAGGACGCACTTATGTTGATTGAATTGTTTGTCCTTTATTATTATTTTAAAATATTTCTGTTCGAGCACGCTAAGAGAAATATTTTAATATTTAATATACATGCAATTATAGTACTCACAAGTTTGATGATAACAGTATGTTAATAAAATACCATTTACAACTTCGGTTCTTGTCCGAAGTCTAAATGTCTTTCAAAACGTAAACTCACAACAATTCGCTAAGGACTTCTCACGGTTCTGTGGTTGCGTTATTTTCTGTCACTGCAAGTTTACGAGTCCTGCCGTGAAGGTCGTTTATATTTTCAATTACGTTTTGTTTTCTCTGAATCTGTTTTCCGTTGAAAGTGCAAATGTAATCAAAAAATTTGTATAAATAAACAATAACTGGTACTTGTCCGAAGTCTAAATGTCTTTCAAAACGTAAACTCACAACAATTCGCTAAGGAGTTTTCACGGTTCAGTGATTGCGTTATTTTCTGTCATGCTTCTATATAGATCGGAGGGGGGCGCACTCGCGCCGCCGACGAGGATAGAAGATGGCAACTCAGTTCAATTTTCATCTTATATCTTTGTCGGGGGCGCGAGTTTGCCCACCTCTGATATAGATATCTGACTGAGCCGTAGTGAAACAGAACTGCAAATACTTCTTTATTAGGAATAGACAGACAAGGATAAAAATAGTGCGTGTTTTTTGTTATAAGTTTACGCCCTGCCGTGAAGGTTTTCTCTGTTTATGTTTTGTTTTCTCTGAATCAGTTTTCCGTTGAAAGTGCAAATGTAATCAAAGTTTTGGATCAAAAAGAAATTATATTACGCAATTTTTAACGTACTTAAATATGCATCAAATGACAGGTAAGCCAAAATAATTTCTTATTTGTTAAAAGTCGTTAAAAAGAATTATGTTCAAATATGATTCAATGTATGTAATTTTTTTCCATTTTTTTAATATCAAACATAAAGTAGTTCTTTTGTGGTTCATTCATAAATGTGATACCATGAATCAGTATTAATTACATACTTCATTTTAATAGATATTATGAAACAACGAAACAGTTACTAAAAACTGCATATATATAATATTGTTATTCTTTTTTAACCTGTAAAATTTCATGTAACGTAATGACGAATTATAAGGAATATTATTCAGTAAAAAAATAAACTATTTTAGTTTTCCAAATGTTTGTAAACATTTTATTAAATAAAATAAACCTAATATAAAAACATAAAATTAGATTACTTATTTACAGTGTTTTTGTTAATCACAGTATTCAGACTTTTTATTACAGTAATGGTAGCAGTATTTAATGTTATTTTGAAAATGTCACTAGAGAACATGTTGTCGTGATTTCTTTTTATTTTGTATTACTAAAATGAAACTAACAAATGTAATAATTTCTTAAATCACTTAATTTCTTAATTTAAGTGACAGTCCACTTTTTTTTAATGCCTTAATTTTATTAATAATTAATATTTATTCGCAGAGATGGCTACGGATGAGGATTCATTACCATATGTAGTTGTTAATTTTGACGATAACAGTGTATATGCCGTCCCAAAAAAATGGTTCATAGATGAGACATGCTGTAGATTCCCTAACTGGAGTGCAAAAGCTGTAGAAACAGCAATTAAACTACAAGCTGAACCGATGCCAACATGGAAAATGTGTGGTGTAAAGACACTGGTTGGATTCTTTGGTAAGATTTATATTTTCTACTACTTTTTTAGATACTTTATTCATTTTAACAATTTCAGTAATGTGCTACTTCCTGGTTAAATTTCATCAATACCAGTAGTAGTAAAATTCCATGTAACGTTGTTGTTAATTTGTAAAATATAATACACTCCAGTAGCAGTCGTCCACCTAGCAGTCATCCTGTCGAGCGTTTGAAAATTCTCTCACCTAGCGGTCCTACCCACCCTCATTATTTCTCCTCACTCCAATAAAAACTATTGATGTGATATTTAAAATATTTTTAAGAATATTTTTAATTTGAATTAAAAAATATGTTTAGGTTTTAATGTGAAAACGAAAACATGAATTGAATTGTAAGAAACTAAAAAAAATTATATAAAACAATGTTAAGTTTGAGTTGAGTTAAACAATTTTGTGAACGTATGAAATTTCATGTATTATGGAAATGACTTAATATTTTCATTTAATATAAATTTAATAACATTTTAATATAATATAAATATATTGAAAAGCATTTAATATTTATAAACAATTATTAATATTAAATGCTGGTCATCTAAAAATCTTTATTGTAATATATATACCTAGCATTTTCAAATGAAATCTTTTATAATTACAGCTGATTTGAAGACAGCAAATGAGAAATCTGATGAATATATAGCATTGACCAGTAGTGACGAAAGCTGTGTAGTAAACACAAAAGAAACGAGACATGCTCGAAATGTGAAACGTTTTTCGTCATATGAATTAAATTCAGAAGCTGAAAAAAAGTTGCCAGAAGTTCCATTAGTTACTTGTAAGTGGTAAAAATCAGCGATGTCTCGAATAATCGCAACGCCAACGACTCGACAAATTTTAATTTTTTAATATTTTAATTAATTTTAATTAATTGTGTTAAATTAGATAGTGCGAATATGTAATAGATGTTTATTAAAAATGTCAAATTGACCATTAAGTTTACTCAAGGAATCTGATAAAAATATATAAATTAAATCAAAATATACTTTATTTTTTTCTTAGTGGAAAACCATAAATCGCTTGTGTCCTCGAAAAGGAAGACCACGGAGAACGAACATGCAGTTAAAAAAGATGAATTAAATGCTAAGAAAGCTAAAACAAATGTTTCAGAGGAAGTTCAAGAAAATGAAACGAGAAGACATAGTTCACACATTAACGCACTTGAACAGGAAAACTATGCTGAAGTTGAGAAGAGAAATCCGTCAATTATTGTGGATGAATATTTGAATGATCATGAAAAAATAGATCTTACTACGAAATCCACGAAGAAGCCAGTTGACAAGCAGTCTATAAACGACAAAGGTGTAGTAAATATTCAAAAAGCTATTTTTATACAATAGCTTTAATGAACCACTTCTATTAGTTAGAATTTTCTCAATCATGAGGATTCTACGCAAATAAAAGTCTATCCGCTGAAGCAAAAACGCAATCATATTTATTATAATTTGTATTACATTACACAATATTAATTGTTGTAACTGTTGTGCCACCAGTCGAGACTGTATGGACAGTCCACTTTTCACAGTGTACTTACTCTGATAGTTATAAATTACTATCAGAGCATCGTATAATACATAAGCATAGGAAAAACTGCATTAAAATTGTTATATATTTATTTAAAGTTTATTTCGAACACATATATTCTTAAATTTTAATGACATTTCGGAATATTTTGAACAGTGTTTTTCACCATTAATTTTGTTATTCTGCCTAATTTAAGGAGAAGAAGCTTCAACGTCATCTAAATCATCTGCAACCGGACATGGAAATATATTCAATGATGGTTTCGATAGTGAGAAAGAAAATATTAGTGAAGATATATCCTCGGATTCTTCTGACATCAAACATTCAGAATCGGAGTTAGAATCCCAGGACGTGAATTCAAAGGAGACTGATTCCGATTCTGGAAGAGAACGAAAACATGGAAGAAAAACGAAACCTTTAAAAACAGTTGAAAATTCAAGGGGGCCATCAAACTCACAAAAACCATTAAAAAGACGTTCAGTATTGAATGTAAAGAAAAGACAAGAGAGTAGATCTCCTTCAAGAAAATCAACATTAAATCAAGGTAGATATTTGTAATTATGTGGTATGTATTATAATCTTGTATCAACTTTTACATTTTTAAGATTGTACAATCGCGAAGTCATACACTGTAAAAAAAGTGTCTTATTTAAGACGCTTTTGTATCACTTTTTAAGTCAATCATATATGAAGTGACTTAAAAAGTGATACAAAAGCGTCTTAAATAAGACACTTTTTTTACAGTGTATAAAATATAATTTCCATTTCACTTATTATGTAGAGAAATGTATTCCGAATTATATTTTATTTCATTTGAACATAAGAAATATAATTTATCATTTATTAATAAAATAGCTTCGTATCTATAAAAAG
>JABFOZ010000103.1:0-10383 GCA_022817625.1 Calliscelio sp. ZL-2020 | reverse complement strand
TGATTTTGAATTTCCTCATGCACCATCTGATACGACTGGGCAAATATATTATTATTGCGCATTATATTATCCAACATACGTAATAATTCAATGTCCAAATGGGAGTTTTGAATTGATCGACATTCAGCAGCTTCATTACTGTCAAGAATAAATAATTGACCAAAGCTAGCATTCTCACCTGCTTGTGGATATAAAGCAGTATTTACTTGGTAGTAAATCTGTCCTTGAATCTTAAAACAATACGGCCCTCGTCTTTGTGCGCTTAAATTAACTAAATTTGCGTTAAATGATGCAAAGGAAAAAGTATTGTTATAACCTCGAATGTTTTTTAAAAATTCATTCGACATAGGATGATTTCGTGAAAACAATTCTTGAAGCTCAGTCGGAAGAGGTGGTAATGGTTCTAACAAAACTTTACCGTGCGTACAACAGTCACTAAACGAATTAGCTTTGTCTGCTATTTTTTCTGATTGAAAATGTCTTGCATGACAATGTTCACAGATAACATTCATTTCTCCTATATAGTGTTCGCATAAAGTCTTTAGATTCACATTTTTGAAACCTTTTTTCGTAGCTCCATGATTTTGGTTACATAAGCGATCATTTTCAAAAAAATTATTATTTGGTTGTGCTCTTGTCACTGGGGCATCTCTATCAATATTTGGAGTATTAATTGTTGTTAACGAATTTGATGTACTTATTGTATTAGTTGACATTTCAACATTCTGCTGGGTTTCTGTAATGGTTATAGGTGGACTTTTGTTTTGACTTGTTACATATGGAGTTACATTTGAATTGTCAAAACTTAGTACATTGTCTGATTCAGAATTAGATTGTACAGAAACTTGATTTTCTAAAAGAAATGCATCATTTCTCATCTGATTTTTTCCTGTAACTGATTATGTAAGTTTAGATGTTGTAATACTACGCTTCATTACAGAAGTACAATAAACTTGATTTATAATTGAAGGACTCGGAGAATTTGATGATATTAAAGGAATTGTACGCAGTGTAATACCCGATGTTGAAGGTCCAGCAACATTACTTTGAGAATTTTTCATTGCTTTTTGTTTTTCGCGATATTTTTTTTGATTTTCAGCATTCTTTATTCTTTTCAGACGTTGGAATTCAGCCTCTTCTTCTGCAGAACGATCAACTTTTCGTCTACCCATTTTGCAGAGAAGAGTTAGAATTCTGAATTAAAACAGATTAATTAATTTTATATTTTATACAGTTTTAATAATTAAGTACAATAAATTCCAAATTTTCAAGTTTATGTTAAAGTAATTACAATTTCTTCAAGTTACGATTCCAGTAACTTTACAATAGTTATGTAGTAAAATATCCAAGTTAAGATCCAAGTTAATATCAAAGTTAAATACAAATGTCAACGGTTGAACAGCCAAAGAACATAAATGTTCTGAATGCGTTGCACCTGAAAAAAATTGTATAAGTTAAAGAAACAAAACAACTCAAGTTTTTCTGTTTGAAAATTATATGTGAAATGTAATCAAATTAAACGAATATTAAAAAATATTTCAACATATTCTCATTACACTATTTTTCTTTCATATAATGATTTACTTTATGAATTGTAGAACTTATTTTACAAAATCCTATAATTCAAGGGCCTTTTATAATCTAGCACTGTAATAAATTCTCGGTTGCATTGTGGACTATTGACATGCAATTCGGCAAGTCGAAAATGTGGCTCATTATAATTCGACAAAAAATTAATAAAATAACATGATTTTTTGGTTTCTAATTATATATTTTATTGAAAAAACATTTATTTTTATAATTAATAAACAATACATTACATTTTATGTAATACGTGCATAGGTTATGTTTATGCATAATAATTAAAAAAATATCAAGGTAACTTCTAAATTAACAACTTTGCGCGAAAAAGTTGTAATGTATGTCAAATACAACATGTACGTTATAATTAAAGGATCAGTTGAATTAAAAATAAAGTAAATTGTTATAAGGAAAGCTCGGTGATTACATGAGATATCTATACAATGTTGACTGTAGAATTTATAAAGTATCAGATTGGTTGAATTATAATTCAAGCAATCAGATGTTGCATATATTCTAATTTTTATAATCTTCATTATTTTTTTTCAAATTTTGAACAATTATTCTATAGATCTCACTGAAAAGCTGCCTAATTTGATTTTTTTTGAATTTACAACATGACCATTCAATTTTAGTAATACTACTTCATCAAAACATTTAATGAAAAAGGAATTTACAAATATTAAACAAAGATAAATAAAACAATAAAATCTGAACTGTTAAATGGATATGAAATTTGATAATTCCTTATTTATGATTAGATTGCTCAAATTCTTACACAATATAAGAATGCAATATTTTTGCACTGAATTCTGTTGCAATTATTGCAAGTCAATGAAAAAACAGTACCAAATAACTTGCAAACAGAATATACTTAACAGAATAATATGAATACAATAATATTATCAGAACAATAATCGCAAAAACGATGCACAATAGTTGTCGCACGACACCTAACGTTTAGGTTATAACAGTTGTTGACACCCACACGGACGAAAATATATGTCAAAATATATTTAAAATATATTTTATATGTTTAACATATATTTAAAATATATTTCATGAAATATATTTCTCAGAAATATATTTAAAATGTATTTGAAATGTGTGTGAAAATATATTTGTAATGTATTTCACATATATTCGAACATATATGTAGAACAAATATATTTAAAATATATGTCCACATATATTCCGTATGTATTTTTCATATATTTCCAAATATATGTCCCACATATATTTCTCAAATGTATTTAAAATATATGTATACATATATTTCACATATATTTTTCATACATTTACACATATATGTTTCACATACATTTCACAAATATATTTAAAATATATGTTCACATATACAATACATGTATTTTTCATATATTTACAAATATATGCTTTACATATATTTTTCAAATATATTTAAAGTATATGTGCATATACATTTCACATGTATTTTTCATATATTTACAAATATATGCTCTACATATATTTTTCAAATATATTTAAAGTATATGTGCATATACATTTCACATGTATTTTTCATATATTTTGACAAATATATGCTTTACATATATTTTTCAAATATATTTAAAGTATATGTGCATATACATTTCACATGTATTTTTCATATATTTCGACAAATGTGTTTCACATAGATTTCACAAATGTATTTGAAATACATATGCAGATATATGTCACATGTATGTTTTATATGTTTGCGTGTTATGTGTCACACATATATTTCACAAATATATATGAAATGTGTATACACATATATATTTCATACTTCACGCAAATATGTGAAATGCAATTATATATATATTTTTCATGTATTTGTCATAAATATTAAATATAATTTACTTGTGTTATTGTTGTGTTTTTACATATTTGTACATATAAGTATATTGAGAGAAATTATACTATATTTTCAACTACTGTAGTTTAAATATTTATTTGATATACTTCTCGCTCCTGGAAAAATAAAAAATGTATTTCATATCTAACTTCCAGATACATACATAACTTATTTATACCAATATATATATTTGAGTAAACATAAAATTTAAATGCAGTAAAAATATGTTAAAATGTACATTTTGCTATAAATGAACAGATATATTTGATAATATGTACTTTTAATTTATATATTCACATATGTTTCGCATATATTTCATACGTGTTTTTTATGTATTTATACATATATGTTCGACATATATTTTTCAAATATATTTTAAGTATATGTGCACATACGTTTGACATGTATTTGAAATATATATATATACACATATATTTCACGCATATTGCACGAAAGTATGTGAAATACAATTATTTATCGATATATTTTTCATGTATTTCTCATAAATATTAAATACATTTTACTTGTGTTATTATTGTGTTTGTACATTTTTGTACATATAAGTATATTCAGAGAAATTATGTATTAAGTTTCAATTGTAGTTTGTATTGTTATTTGATATACTTTATTAATCCTGATTTAAATTTATATAACTCCCAGATACATAAATTATGTATACCTATATATAAAGTAAGTAAACATAACATTTAAATACAATAAAAATACGTACAAATCTATATTTTGCTATAAATGAATAAATATATTTGACATGTACTTTTAATTATTTATACATGTATGTTTGACTTATATTTCACAAATATATTTAAAATATATGTATATATATATTTCACATGTAATGTTTAGCTCTAATTTTTAGAAAGTATATTCATTGTAATAAGTAAATAGATTATTGCCAATTGTTTACACGGGTTGTAATAATGGTACATTGTTAGAATTATTACATATGGACACGTTTTGCTTTATTTCATTGATCGTAACAAATTTGATTGATTAAAAAGAATGGTTTTATTTGGAAAAAAATTTTTCTGAAGATTATTATTTTTATAATTTATAATAAAGATTCTATTTTTAATTGTTAAATACTAATTTTTAAGTTTTAAAATTGAGTTTTTCTTGGCGACTGTAAAATATGTTAAGGAAATATTTAGACATTGAATGCCGGTACATTGGAGATATTGTGAAGATACAGGTAGCTACGGTCCCTTACGTTATGAATAGGGGATCATAAAACAATAAAATAGGGTATCGTCCAGTTTTGGGATATTTCATTCAGGAATTATTCTTTCTTAAAATTTTAATCAGGCTGTGCAATTAAATATCTAAAATTGTATTTATTTTAAATATTCAGTTGGAAAAGATTGTTACATTTTATGTCTTTTATTTGATTGAAATTTGTACCTATAATAGATCAGCACATAAACGTATATAACAGAACACACTGAGAGAAAAATTAATAGTTGATACAAATAATAATATAGTTATGTATCACGTTCAACTGGTCAGTTAGTTCATTTAACTAAGTCCTTAGTTGACTTTACTAATTTTTAGTTAATTTAACTCCTTCTCAGTTGATTCAACTCAATTACTAGTTATGCGTACTATTTTTTTAGTTGGTTGAACTAAATATATTAGTTATTATCTTAGTAAGCCATATTTTTCTCAGTGCAGTATTAATCAAAATTTATTAGCATATATTATTTATTGACTATAATAATATACTTCATTAATTATAATCCCATGTAAAAATGAACATACTATATAGCACAAATATGCGACATAGATGGAGCATATATGGTGCCACATATGTAACATAAATGCAGCCATACATGGAACATATATGTTCCATATATGGCAAAAAGGATATAGTACCATATATGTGGCATATATGATGACATATATGGTACATATATGTCACACATATGTTAACCGAAATATATATGGCGCATATATGTTCATTTTTACATAGGATTATTTTAATTATCAATATTTATAAATTAAATACAATATTTTATGGAAATTAAAAAAATAGCATTTGTTAGAAAAACTAGTAAAAACTATGTTGTAATATTGTTTAATTTAAATTTCACAGTATATAACTATTATACGTAAATATGTATCCTATTAGTTGTTTTACAATTTGTTTAATCAAAGTCAAAATACTTTCAAATATCACATTATGAAAATATTATATTTTTTAAAAGTTAAGTTTCTTTACAGTGTCTGGTGCAAATAATAATTGTTAATAAGAAAGAATACTAAGATTAATTTATTCTAAATTTCTCTCAGTAAATTGTTTAAGGGATTAAAAAGAAAAATTTAACCGAGTACAGAGATTAAGATAGACACCTGAAGTTTTTTTCATATCAATACAATGACAGATAAATCATTTTGTTTATTAGTTTGTTGGATCAATAGACAAAGTAAAAAAGATCAACTTATTTTTAATGGATTATATACACAGATTTAATATTGAACCGACTTTTTATAATATTTATTTTCGTACATGTTCAGAATTCGGAATTAATTTTAGAAAAATAAGTCCAAATCAATATTTTTTTAATTTTTATAATACAATATTCGTATAACTAAATATAAATAAATATATATATAATATTACTTTTTCAGTAATTTTATTTGTAATTCTTGAGTAACAGTAGGATTACCGATATTCTTTGTTTACTTTAAGTGTTTATTATATATTTGCCGCCGCTTTATCTACAAACATGTAATAGGCAAAAGTTACCCAAATCTAAGGTGACTAAGAAAAAGGACAGAAAATTTGGACACAAATACATTTAAAATCCATGTCCATTCGTTTGTCCTTTTCTCTATTGTCACCGTATCCAAAACATTTTTCCTTTTTGATTGCTTAGCAGATGTTTCTTATGACACTAGCGACGAGGAACGATTCATCGTATGTTTACAAAGGAAATTTGTTTCTCTCAACTAATTAAAATCCTTGTTTTAAATATTTGCTTCAATTATTGTTAAAAATGAACAAACATATAGATTTTTCAAAACTTATTATTTTTTTACAATATTCCAATACACACGTATAGTATAGGATAATTTTGATTCATGTTACCAAATTTAACCATATAATTAAACATATATGAAAAATATTTAACTTACGTCCGAATTAATTCAGAAAAATAGAATATGCAATACTTTTTTCAATTGATGAATTAAATTTCTTTCATTTAATTGATCAATTAATGACATTAACAATGCAAAATTTATGCACAGCTTTGACATTTTAATAATTTATATGTATTATATTTTTATATACTATGCAAATGTATTTATACACTTAATATATTTAACACTTTTCTGTGTATTTACTATATCACAATACATTTTGAAATATATAAATAAGTGCATGAAAAAAAATAAAGAAAATTATAAAATATTTGTTGTTTAGATTTCTTAGATTTCATATAATTTTTATGAAAACAATTGAAATAAGTCGTATTTTCTCAGGGAAAGTAGTCTCAGTACGAAACAGTGAAATTAATATATTAATACATTTGAATGTAATTATTATCATATACAAGTTACAATAATATATTAAATTATAAATATGTAATTATAATTTAAAAAAAGTGATAGCTCATCACCATTGATTTTTACTTACATTAAAAAATAATATTAAAAAATGTAAACTGTTTCTATCTTTATTATTATTAAAATAATTTTTCTTATATGCTATTGTTAAATTCTAAATTTTCTATTTATAATTTAATTTTGTTTTCATAACATAACTAAATATAAATTTTAAACAATTCTTGTTGAATAATTTATTGATATTTTTCAAGACTGGTTATAACACTATTGTAATCATAATATCTTAAAATTGTGGACGACTTTTAAACCTTTAATTATACATTTTAAGCAAATATGTTTAATTACAAATAATATTATAATTATTATTATACGATACATTAATTAAGAGTGTCGTATAACTTACATAATTATAAAAATAGGGTTACTACAAAAAGGAAAATTGACTCGAAGAAAAAAGGACGCCTAACAGTGTTTACAGAAGTCTATCTCAATTTTTCCGAATCAACTCTCCTTATATTTCACGTAACCCGGTATAAAATTAACTGCACATGATAATTGAATTTATTTAAATGTAATTTTATATGCTTCTTATTGGTCTCGGCGCGTTTATATAAATAAATAGATACGAAAACACTTTTTTATATATTATTTTTTAAGCTGAACAAATTTCGGGTGTGAATTTGTTTATTATTCGAGGTTTTTCTTCTGACTTTTTCCGTGACCTGGCTAACAATTAATCATGACTTTTTTCGTGAACTGGCTAATAATTAATATAATTAATTCATAAATAATAATGAATTAATGAAAAGGCCTCATTAAATGTATTTTGTTGCTTTTAATTTTAATGCTTTTTAGGTATTCGAATAAAGATATTAAAAAAAGATAAAAGATATTGAAAACTGAATAAGTTGAATGGTACAATGTTTGGTATTTTTCGCACATGTTGTCGAGAGACTACGGAAATATTGTCCTTGAAAATTATCTTTATGAGCGGAAGTAAAATGAAGCCTTTATGGAACCGAAAACGCTGGGTTTCATCCCCAGACCCCCCAATAAATGTGTTACCTTCATTTTCCTTCAGTGTTCGAAGTAGCCTCAACGAGAAAGGACGTTATACGAATAACATGTAAGTATGCTTTATTCGTAATGTATAACATGAACTTAATGAACTTAAATGTATAACAATTATATTATACATTTTCAGGTACATAATATACTTTTTTCGTAATATAAAATATATTTAAAAAGTAATTATTTATTAATAATTTCATGTAAATTAATTTCTGATTCTCTTTATATATAGATCACACCATAAGTGACCATAAATAGCGAGTTATCTTTCTTGAGTGGGAACCTTTTTCTGCCTTGCCAAGAGGTAAATTTATTATATAATAATAAACTTTATTCGTAATATATAATATATTCAAGAATTTTTTAATTATTAATAATTTCATAAAAATTATATTTCTGTTTCTCTTTATTTAGAACACACTTCAATGACAATAATTGGCAAGTTAGTTTACCTGAGTAGGAACCATACTCTGCCATACCAAGAGGTAAATTTATTACATATTAAACTTTATTCGTAATATGTACACTGAGGAAAAAAATGTTGGAAACGAATTAGAATTATTCTCAAGCAAAATTACTATGTTACGTCGTATTGTCGGAATATAAGCAAAAATTGACGCAATTTACTATGAATCAAAGTAAGCAGTCCTAAATAGTAATAAAAATGAATCTCAATCAAAGAAAAAACTTATTATTTAGAACTTCTATCCATGTTTAGGGCTATTTACTATGATTCATATGAAAATGCAAGACTTTTGCTTATCTTCCGAAAGTACGATATAACATAACAATTTTGCACTAGAATTATGGTAAATATTTCAACATTTTTTTTTCACTGTAATATATTCAAGAATTATTTAATTATTATTAGTATCATTTACATTATATATCTGATTGTCTTTATTTCGATCACATTTCAATTATCATATATAGCAAGTTAACTTTCTTGAATGAGAACCATATTCTGCCTTGCCAAGATGTAAATTAATAAAGTTTCAATAAAAAATATTCAAATTTTAAATTACTTTTGAAATTACTAGTTTTTTTTAATTTAAATTGCAATATTAACAAAGCAGAACAAAGTTAATTAATGATTATGTATAAAGAATATATTTTTTCTTTTACAGGTAGTCTACCTGAGGTAGCAGATACACAGAGAAAAATACTGGGAACCAATAACTACATTCCGTAGTTAAAATTTGGCCTAACTACAGAAATGTGATAACCGTAACTGTAATTATAGTTGCAGAGCCTATTTTTAGCTTTATAGTGTAATTATTGTAGCGCTACAGTGTTAAATCTAGGTATTAATTATTTTTCAGTGTAACGATACGTTCCAGGACCAATTTTTGTAGTACATGCTACTTGCATATATTATACATATTAGAGAATGTATACGATTTGTATAAGAAGAATGTATAAGATTTTACACGCAATAAAATAATATAACATAAGTTTACTGATACTTTTGTTAGACCTTCCTAAAATTTATACATGCATTAGCTTTTGTAAATTTATTAATGTTTAATTTTATTTTTATATTTCATGTGATTAAGCATTGACTAAAGGTAATTTTCAAAATTTTCAGATTTTCAAAAATAAATTTCCACTTAATACATAATACATTATATATTTAAAATATATTTATGCTTACATTTAAAATATATTAATACAAGTAATTAAAATACATTTTTGCGTATATTTAAAATATATATTCTGTATATATTTACCAATGTATTACAAATATATTTTTATATACATTTGCATACATTTAAAATATATTTCTTAATATATTCGAAATATATTTTGTATATATTTGACATGTATTTGCACATATATTTCTGATATATATTTAAAATATATTTCGGACATATATTTAAAATATATTTAAGACATATATTTAAAATATATTTAAAGCGGCCAAATCTTATGCATTTGAAAATATATTTTCCACATATATTTCTGCACATATTTTGACATATATTTTCGTCCGTGTGGGATGTGAAATTTCATGTAAGATTAAATGCAAAATCAAATCCAATATCATATCTAAAATAAAAACCGATTTGTAAAATTAACTTTTCAGTCCAAAATGAAGTCAGAAATCCGAAAATAATATCAATATACCCCAAGACCCAGATAGCCAGATTTGTCAATTATATGCCAATCATTGGTTCATGTGATGTATAGAGATTGTACAATGATTGTTCGAATCTACGTCCGCATTAAGCCGTGTTTATTGGTACATCAGATGGTTTACATGTGAATGTATAATAATTGTACAATAATGG
>JABFOZ010000102.1:0-10322 GCA_022817625.1 Calliscelio sp. ZL-2020 | reverse complement strand
TCGATCGCATAGTCGATTGGTTTTCTCCGAAGCCCAAGTAGAGGCTCTGCAGAGCCAATTCGCAAAATGTCAGATTGGAGCCACATGTTACTAGCTTTTGTCAGGTTTCTTGGCCTTCCCCTTAGGCCACTTCTTGAGACGTTGCGAGGTGCCCGCTGATTTACTTTTGGGGCAATTTGGGCACAAGCACTCCACCAGAGTTGGTTGATGGGAGTACGGAACGCCCATTTGCATGAGGTGGTATCTGGCTTCGAGATTCTCGTACATACGAAAAATAGCATCAGGGGCATGATACATAGCTCTACAACAATGCAGGATTTCCAGATCCTATCCTATAAACTCCATGGACCATCGGGCTAATCGGTCTGTCATGTTCTTCAAATTTCGTAACCAGCGCAGGCTGTTTTGATCGGTGATCACCCGGAAGTGATATCCTTCCAGGTACGGGCGGAATTTCTTTACTCCCCATACAACAACGAGGCACTCATATATCGAGTATCTGGATCACTCAATATCCGACTTGCGTTCGAACTTTTTCAACACCATTTTGATCTTGAGTAAGAACAACTCCTGAACATGTGAACCTGGCATCAGTCTGGAGTGTGAAGGTGTGGGTGAAATTTGGAATCGCCAGAATAGGAGGTTCCGTTAACTTCTCCTTTAGAGTTTTCGCGGCATTATCCTAATCTTCTGCCCAACTCCAACGACGATTAGTCTTAAGCAACCTTTGTAAAGGTGCGGAAATGATGGTGAATGCGTAGATAAGTTTACGATACCAGGAGGTCATTCCCAAGAATGTTCTCAATTGGCACAAATTTATGGGCGTAGGGAATTTTAAAACTGACTCAGTTTTATCCGGATTCACGCGACGACCTGTATCATAGACAATGAAACCCAGATAATTAACAATGAAGCGACAGAATTCACTCTTTTCTCGAATGAGTCTTAAGTTGGCTTCACGTATTCTTTTAAGAACTTTCTCTAACCAGAAGAGATGTTTTTCAAAGGTTTCATAAACGATGATTATATCGTCCAGATACACGAAAACATGCGGAGCTATTGCCGGAGCGATAATTCTATCGAATAACCTTTGGAATACTCCTGGGGCTCCGGACAGTTCGTACGGCATTCGCCTGAACTGATACAGACCATTGCCAGTTACAGCAAAACCGTTATATTCCTTACTAGGCAGCTCCAACTCCACTTGGAAGTATACGTGACTTAAGTCCAGGGTCGTTATATACTTGGCGGATCTCAATTGGTCAAGGATACCTAGCATGTTAGGGTCAGTAAAAAGGCATCCTTTTTTACTGACCTAGTTGAGTTCACAGGTCCGCCCCAACTGCTCGAAATAAGTCTATACAATATCCATGTCTTCCATTAGACTTTTTAACCATTACGACCAGATTCGACCGCTCGCTCATAAAGGGTTCAATCAAGTAACATATTTTCGACTTCTGCGTGCATGGTTATTAGCACCACAGGTGACACTCGACAGGCGGTCTTGAACATCGATCCTATGCCTGAGCCAGTTAGTGGCAGGAAGGCGTTCAGTTGTAGGGGAAATTCATCTATCGATGAGAGAGTCTAACATACTCTCTGACTAGTGGGCAGCCGACATAGAGCAGATGTGCCTTCTTCAGATTGTAGCACAGCTAGAATATCTGTACAGGTGCTATCCATTGCAGCAACATCAAGGGAGGGAGCTGCAGGGTGCACGTCTGATTCAGCACCTTCGAAATTGACTCTCAGATGGAAGTCGCGAATGAAGTTCCATGCCCAGGGAATTGGGAGGACATGTAGGTCATTTTGGAATTTGACGGGGAGAGTCACTTCCGCTTGGATTCTTTCCGTTGCACCGTATGGGAAGAAGGATTGTGGGCTTTGCCCCCTCTGAGAACCTCATCAGGACTTCTGGAATTCTAAGTAGGGCGAACGAACCAACGTATGTACGATTTGACCCGGTATCGGATAAGGTTCAGACAGGGATGTCGTTGATTCATACGTCTAGATATAGGCGGGGATTCTCACCCTGAGCAATTCTTGGGCACGCAGGGTAGTTTGTAAGTTGAGGTGCCCTACGTACTTGTACCAGAAGGGGTTTAGGCGTTTTGGGGATGAAACCGGTGCTTGAATTCGAACAGAGCCACTCGCGGGAAAACAACTTTTTATGGCTATGGTCCTGTCACGGTCGCCAGTTTGTCACGTAGTATCTACGCTGGTGTTGCCTGAATACTGCGGATTTTATTTGGGGAGATAAAACAATTGCTAAATATAAATTAAAAGGGGACACAGGACTTGGTCGTTGCTGGTGATCGACGTTATAGCGTCGCAGCCGAAAACGGAACTTTCTCGCGTACGCGAGTAAAAAAACACATAAAGAAAATAAACAAAAATGACTTACTTTTTATGGAGATTCTTGCTGAAGCAAAACAGGGGTAGTTGGCAGCAAAGTTGGACAATCTGGTGTAGATGCAAGCAGGGCTGGTAAGCAGGTGCAAGCAGCAGGCAAAAGCATAGAATTTGCGGGTTATTGGCGGCATGATATGGCTCTGGTTAGCAGCACAGAGAATAATAAGGGGAGCACAATGAAAAATAAAATGACACAGGTGGAAAGGGAGCGCGACGGACGGCGGTTATCACGGGAGTGATAAGACACGTCCTGCGTAATAGCTTGATTGACTGGGTATTCGAACGCAACCGAAATTGGTCGATCATACTCGATTGCCAGTGACAGCTGATCCGTAACTTATGATCGAGTAACTTATGATACAACATATATGGTACATATATATGTCTTATAGTTCTAATATATAGTCGATATATGTTTTACAGTTTTTATATATGACCCATATACGTTTTGTGATTTTCATATATGAACTATACATGTTTCATATTTACTACGAATTATTTTACAAACAACTTGAAAATAAAATATTTTCTTAAAATCACGAATACCTGCACATCTACCTTATGATGAGGATTCTTTGAAGGAACATAAAAACCAATATATGACATCCATATAAATGAGACAGTAATAGATAATTATTATTATATTTAATTACTTTATAGTAAATTGTAATGTACTCTGTTTAATAATATTCTTTCTAATAAAATTCAAAAGTTGCTTCAGCAGCTAGCTAATTCAGTAATTACTTGAAGAATATTGTAATTAAAATTTTGCTTAGAGATCCGACTCTATTCGAGTCTTCGTAGATTCGCTGAAGACGCAAAAACGACTTTGAAATTAATATCCTCCAAATACGTCGTGAACACGTCGTTAATGAGTCATTCTTTTAGCAAAATTTTCCAAACAGTTATTAATTTTTCTAAAAGTTTATTCAACAGATATATATGTATATATTCCCAGGCAGAAAAAACTAGTCTGTCATAAATCTGGATAGATTCTGGCAACAGTCTAGTTCGCCAGACTCTTACCAGCTAGCCAGTCTCTGTCCAGACATGTGCCATACTAAAAACAGTCTGGATCAGAAGCGTTTCCCATACTCTTGCCAGACTGATTTTAGTCCGGCATAAGTCTGGCTGGCTAGATTCAGTTTTTCCACGCGGGTTAATATATCTTTTAAATAAAAAATAATTTATCCGACTCGTTAACGAAAAGTTAATGATACAATTCTATTATACACGGAAAAAATTAACGGAACGTTCACGGTTTACGCGGGAGACAGTCCCGCGCAAACAGGAATCATTCCCGCGTAAACCGTGAACGTTCCGGCCGAAACAGGAGTCAATCCGGTTTTGTTCATTTTTCGTGCAAAACCGGAACCATTCCCGTCGCAAACAGGAGGCGCTCCGGTTTAATTTTTTCCGTGTAGTCAGTATATTTTTTAAATTTACTTCATTATAATTACGGATTTAATCTGATAAAAACATTGAATAAAATCACTGAATTGAATAAAATAAAAACATTGAATAGAATCACTGAATTCATCTATTTTCTCCACTGTTTGTTCCACACACGGCGGATTGGACGGTGCCATGACTGACATCTCGAACGATAACATTCATCTTATTTTGATCCACTTGACACTAGGATGGCTTACAACACTGAGATCCGTAACTCTACTCAAAGTTTCTCTCGAAGACGCCATCTGGCGGTTGATTATACAAGTTTACCAAGATATGACTTTCAAAACCATCATATAGCACCAATTTTTACACATTATTTTAACTACAAAAAATTTTTTAACTTTATAACTACAATTTATGGAATTAGACATACAATCTTTTTAAAAAAATTTGACAATCTTTTATATAAAATTAACAAATTAAATTCTCAAAAAACTTTTTTAATTAAATGTCGAAAATATGACATAATACCAAAACATCTATATAATTTACATAATACTTTAAATATTTTTCAATTTTCTAAATACAGTAATCAATATAAATTTAATAAACAAAAAGATATTTTGATAAATCAAATTTTCAACATCGAAATAGATGACATACATTTTAAATTATTTCAACTACAAAATGAAATTGATAAACTTTCTCAATTTATTTATAACGAATTTGATATTTACCATATAGAAAAATATTGTTATATTATAAATCGAAAATATGATAAACTTATTAAAAAATGGAAAATTACACATGATAAAAAATTACATTATTTATTAAATCAAAAATCTAATAATGTACATACTTATAACAAAAAACATGATACTAATGATAATCTCAATTGGTATCCGAACTATTTACAACTAAATAATGATAATTGGATAAAGAACTTGTCGAATGTAACAATACCACCTAATGTTACACACATACTTGCGTTAGGACAAAATTTTGCATATGAAAAATCCAACTTAGAAGAATCAGATTTTTTTGATATTATTAAAGAATTCGAGTCCCAAATACCTAATATTGAAACCAACCAAAAGAACTTTTTGAGAAATAGCATTGTAAACTTGATTACAGATAAAATGCACTATCAAAAATCTAACAAATTACACATAAATTTAGGCAATAAACTATTTTTACAACATTTGGAAGAAACAAAAGAATTTTTGAAAAAACATAAAAATTTATTAATTACCAAAGCAGATAAAGGAGGTATCACTGTAATTCTTGACAAAAATGTATACATCCAAAAAACTTATGAGTTACTCAATGACGTGAATACTTATGAAAGACAAGATGAAGATCCCGTTCATAAAGTAATTACTTCATTAGATATTATTTGTAAAGATCTTTTCAAAAACAAACTCATAAACAAACATATTTTTTATTATATGAGAAAAACATATGGCAATTTGTCAAGATTATACAGTTTACCTAAGATCCATAAACCACACCTTTCGTTTAGACCAATCATATCTACAGTAGATTCTCCAACCTATAACTTTGATAAATTTTTTTCAATTTTTTTAAAAAACAATATTCCCGACTCGAAATATAATGTCAAGAATTCTATTGAATTCAAACAAAGAATTGAAAATCAGATCATCCCATCAGATCATATTATGATATCACTAGATGTCACTTCTCTTTTTACTAACATCACAAAAGATTTGGTATTAAATGCAATTGAGAAACATTATACCTCTATATATAAAGGTTTTAATGATAAGATATTCTTACCATTAAATGTTCTTCTCAATTGCATTTCATTTATATTTACAAACACATATTTTCAATTTAACAACGAAATCTTTAAACAAACCAAAGGTTGTCCCATGGGAAGTTGCATTTCACCAATTTTTGCTGATATTGCAATGAGGGAATTAGAAGAATTTGTGTTTTCAAAAATAAAATTTATCAAATCTTATAATAGATATGTTGACGACATTTTCTGTATCATACCATTCTCAAAAATCGATGAAACTTTAAATATTTTCAATTCATACAATAACAATTTACAATTTACAATAGAACTAGAAACAGATAAAAAAATCAATTTCTTAGATGTAACTGTGATTAATGATAATAATATGTTATCAACTAATTGGTACCAGAAAAGTACCTATTCAGGTAGGATACTTAATTACATGTCAAATCACCCTATCCATCAAAAGAAAGCTATGATCTACAACTTAGTAGACAAAGCTATATTATTATCTAACCAACAATATCATGAAGATAACATATCATTATTAAAATCCATATTAATCAAGAACTTATATCCAGAAACTTTTATAGATTCATATATTAAAAAAAGATTAGACATATTAAATTCAAACAACAATAATTTAAATAACAATAGTAAAATAGATTATAACAGAACCATCAAAATTCCATATTACAGAACTATGAACGAAAATATTAAACGACTATTCAAAAAACAACACATCCAACTAATTAACAATATCCCATGTAAATTAGACACTATTATTATTAATGGCAAAGATAAGATTAAAAAAGAAGATAAAACAGGAGTTGTATATCAAATAAATTGTGATTGTGGAAAATCATATATTGGTGAAACGAAAAGGAATGTCAAAACACGGATAGAAGAACACATCCGAAATTTAAAAAACGACAATAATTCAATATTTCTAAATCATTTAAATTATAATCTCGGACATCAGATAGATTTCGATGATTTTAAAATTTTGGATACTGAAATTCATGAAAAAAGGAGAAAAATATCTGAAATGCTCCAAATAAAAAAACATGAAATAACAACTTTAAATAACAAAAGAGATTTAGACAACTTAAACTATAGTTATACCAGAATATTTGACTCCAAAAATGTATGATTTTCCATTTCAAATATCAACGAAACAAAATATTGTCATCGAAAAACCGTTGAAAAATCCAACCATTTATATACTCGACAATCAAATTTGTACACACAAGTTCAAATCCAACAACTTCAATAATGGCAGCAATTTACTTTGTACAGACAAAATGTCTAAATTGTTACCATTATTTTAACGAAAAAATATATATTTATATACTTAAAAACAACTAATATACTTATTCTGATGAAGAAATAAAATATATTTCGAAACGTTAATAGTCTATAACTATTATTAGTTCCTAATCTTGGCAATTTTGAAAAATTAACACAAAACATTGAAGGAACACTATTACACTTTAAACATTAGCCAATTATATTAATATTATCGTATACTTGATTTGATCACTTGGGTCCCTCCTTAATTATAAACTGAGAATTCGATAATACGAATTGCTTACAATGGCGGATCTAGAAATTTTGAAATAAAGATAAAAAATTGAATATATAAAAGATGAACAAAGATAAGTAGGGGGCCATGCCCCCTTACTCTTCTTTGTTTACCTTTCATATATCAAACATTCTGTCTTTATTTCGAAAATTTCTAGATCCGCATCTGATTGCTTATTAACATAATCTTGTAATTATCATTTAGATTAAATGCGGATCCATTTTTATTATGATTTTAATATTGATCCATATCAGATCTAACAGATCAATGTTAGATTACAATTAAATTAAACAATAATGCTATGCTAATATTTTTCGTCGATCAATATTAGATTCACCTTACATCACGATTAGAATGGATTTAGATCAGAACTAAATATCATGAAGATTTAAAATTTTCTGAATTGTTAAATTTTGAATCGATTAATTGAGATTTCATTTAAATAAACTTCTGATCTCATGAAGATTTCCATTAGTTTAAACATCTGAATGAAATCTTTCTAATATCGTGTGCTGATAAATTAATTTAAAAAATCCAATCACTGAATGATCTGATATTTATGAAAACGGGTCTCATTTTTAAGACATAATACTGATCATTTTTAAAATGGATCAGTGATCACTTGTTTACAAATCTATTTTTTATCGGTTAATGATCTAACTTTTTTTACTCGGGTAATTCGGTAACTCATGTCAAGTCCTTCCTGAATTTATTTTTCAACTTCGTGAATTTTGTTTTTTTATGATTGCGTTTCGTAGTTTTCTTATTTCATCTAAAAAAGATAGTTTAAATTTATTTCTGGAAGAGAATAATCTTCTTTCGATTCTCTATACCTGTTTCAGTTTCATATGAAAAATATATTTATACTACATAAGCAGGTTCATTCATTTTAATTTGTAATTAAATAAGTTAACTACATAAAGTATAAATATTTCGAGCCATCAAATTGATGATTAAGTAAATGTATATTCTATGTAAATATAAGTAATCAATTTGATTATAATTCTAAAAGTATGTTATTTTGTATCAACAATTTTAAATAATCGTCCTTAAATTACATTAATATTTTTAACACAGAGTAAGTTAGAACAATATTTTGTAAGCAAACATCTTGTACGATTTTAAAAATTGGTTTGGTACTTGATTTAGAAAAAAAGATATTTTCAAAAAGGATATATAATTTAACAATTTTTACAATTTAAAAATATATATATTAATTATATTGAATCGGTATACCATGCATTATATAATGTATATACGTTTACTAATACCAATGGACTGACCTGTAATAAATATAGAAAAATAAGCAGTTTCATAAAATAATGATTACCGGTAAACCTATCTTGTATAAAAAATTGTCCATACATACATATTGATAATATCGTAGTGATTTGTCAACTGACTTGGTGATCTTAGAAATTGATTTATTCATTATCATTGTTAATAAAAACTCTTTCTGTTCTTTAAATGATAACCTATACCATACTGAATCGTACCTATATATAAAATGTCATATTAAAATTATGCTTCAAAAATTGTATTTCGTTTAACTCGCAAACATACATCAGATAATTCAATTCTAGATATCTTCTTAAACAACTCTGAACAATTATTATATCTAGTAATATGGGCAATATTTGGATGACATCATGTGCATAATCCAACATGCATTCGGATATAAGGAATTTATATGTAATCTATATAATATAGAATTTCAGTATCATATATTCAAATATATTCAATAAAAATCAAATTTTAATTTTTGGTCAAACTCACTCTGAATGCTAAAAAACTGAGAAGTGTCATTGAAGATATTTTGTTGAAAGTCAGTAATGGCAAATAGGTGGATTGTAACAAATTAATCAACCTTTGAGAGAATAAAATCAATTATAGTAATATTAGATATTTATCAAATCAACTATTTGTATGGAATATTTTATTTTAACATATTTTGTTTGCATTATTGCAATAATACAAAAAAGTTATGAAGTATGAAATGTATCCACAATTCATATTATCCACACTGTCAATGTCTCCAAGATTCATTTTACCCAAAATGCATGTTGAATCGATTGTTAATCGATTAGTTTGTATCCATTTACCAATGCATTGATAGTTTGGATACTTTGTAAGTGGGATAACATGCATTTTGGGTATAATGAATTTTGGAGATATTGACACTTTGGATACATTCCCGTGTTAAAGTTTCCGGTTAATTCCGAATAAATATTTTTTTTTCCGGAATTAACCGTAATTTTGCAATGTAAATTTCCGAAATCAGTGACGATTTCCGGGTTAAAAATTATAGTTTACGGATAATTACGAATAAAACTGAAGATAGAGGTTAGGTTAGATAGAGTGCACAAAATTACTACAACATTCGGCAAAGAATAATTTTATGTATTTAAAATAAATAATACCGATCATATCTTCGAAGAAATATGAACACTGACATACTATAATGACAATTACAACACTGACAGTACAACAACTGTTACTTGTTATTTAAAAACTATAAACAATATACAAAACGCATTTTCATTGACATAGCGTTTTCTACGTAGAAAGAACTGAGAACTTAACCCGCTACACGTCTCTTTCTTTCACAAAGGAAAAAAAGGGACAAACGATATAATAGCATTTTTAAAAACGCTATTATATCGTTTTTAGAAATGCAGTTCTGTTAGGTTCTAAAATGTAAGAACCATTCTTGTCTTTGTCATTGGCGTTAAATAATGACAAAGACAACTATAGTTCTAGATTTTCAGAATTTAACAGAACTGCATTTATAAAAAGGATATGAGTCAATGATAATGCGTTTCGTATATTGTTTATAGTTTTTAAATAACAAGTAATAGTAAGTAAACAATTGTTGTAATTGTTATTAGTATGTCAGTGTTAATATATTTCTTCGTCAGTGTTAAGATATTTTCGGTATTATTTATTTTAAATAAATAAAATTATTCTTTGCCGAATGTTGTAAGTAGTATGAGCAGGGGGGGGGGGTTCTGGCTCAAATGTGACCTACTTTCGCTTTCGTTCGCAATTACGCAATAATTATGCAAATTTCCATTAATCTTATTATCATTATTATTAACCCTCTTATTATTAACGCTCTTATTATTAACCCTCTTAATCTTATTAACCCTCTTATTATTTTCATCC
>JABFOZ010000101.1:0-10436 GCA_022817625.1 Calliscelio sp. ZL-2020 | reverse complement strand
TCATTATCAATAAATACGTTATAACTAATAATATATATCGGTTCTTTATTCATTAATTTGGTAAAAGACAGTTAGATATAATTATAGGATATTTTCGGGATGCCTCTGTGCAGAGCTCTGTGCATGCTCTAAAATGCAGAGTTCTGAATTAAGCACTTACATTTGATTGGTTGAAATAAATTTTTGGAACGCAACGTGCATGCACAGAGCACTGCACAGAGGCATCCCGAAAACACCCATAGAGACGTATTCTGAACGTTGACGCGCGCACATGACATGCGCACACATTCTTTGTGTCTCAATTTTGCGTCACTTGACAATGATGGCTCATTCACAATAGACGCTTACGCTCCGTACGCACTGCGCGTAATCAATGCTTTTCTTATGGAAATACGCGCTTCACGTACGAGCGTAAGCGTCTACTGTGAATGATCCCTGACACTACGACGCGTGCGCGTGTCATGTGCGTGTGTAAAGCGTTCAGAATACGGCTCATAGTGTATTCTTTTGCTTATTTCTCTGTATCTAAAAATATATTTTTCTCTGTCTGGTCAAATGGCGTTAGAAAGAGATGAAAATATTTTCTGAAATAGAGAATTAGAGCCCTATTCTTGAAAGTATCACATGCCGCTGCGTGAGCGTTAACATGCTTTTATCTTTGTCTTAAGACTGAAACTAGATGAAGATAAAGCATGCTAACGCTCACGCAGCGGCATGTGATACTTTCAAGAATAGAGCTCTTAATGGCGTATTCGAAAAACGATTCAGAGAAAATAATAATGCTCCCTATCTCTGTTTCACATTAAAATTTGGATAGGAGAAAAGAGCACAGACAACATTATTATTTTCTCCGCATGTTTTCCGAATACGCCGATGTATTGTGTCCATGACTGAATTGGATTGTGTATAGAGTTTTACATAACCACCCATTAATATATGTATGCATGTGACTATGTACTGATATTTAGTGTCACATGGAGAAACTGTGTAAGTGTAACAAATGACCATCAACGGTAGAGCGATTAGAGATTTGTGCGGTTGTCAATTATTTTTGTGAAATTTCAATTTTCCAGACGTAAACAAAAACGAAACTAAGTGTATGAGCTATCGACAAAGTCTTCTTATATTTTAAGTTGAAGTACTATTGTCTTGACAGAAAACGCAATAATATGGAAGATGAGAAATTAAAAAATCCGCAAAACGATTGTCTAAATCGTGCTTCCGAAACTGAAGAGTATGTATATTTACATAACCTTAAGCGTGCATGGTTTAATTTAATTAAATTTTCTGACATACTAATATTTACTCAAAAATAAAAAAATAAGACAATCTATTTTTTAATTCAAAAAAATGTACACAATTTATACATTTCTCAATAATATTTGTAATTATTTGTTTTTAATAATAGTAATTGTTCAAAAGTAAAAAAAAATAAATCTGCTACTCAGTGAAAAATCTGTTCTCGTGAGAAAAATAACCACTTTAGCTCTTAAGAAGAACACAAAAACGGAAACATTTTTTTAAAAAACACTGTCAGAAAATTCTGTAATACTCTTAACGAAAATTTTAATAATTTTTTGATTTATTTACTTGTAGTTATGTATATATATGTAAACAAAAATATAATAGATATGTATAAACTATCAAACATGTTAGTTTGGTTATTTCTGTATAGGTTTTTATATTGCAGTGTAAAAGATTGTTTAACCCTTATCAGGCCGATGTATTTTTAATATATTTGTTACACTACAAAAATACCAGTCAGATATCTGTTTCTACTGAGTCTGATAGACTCACCTCGGCTTGATATAGGTTAAATTTTGTTTAAAATGTTTCACACTCTTAAATGTATATTTTTGTAGTGTTATAATGACAGAAGATGATAAAGGGATTTTTGGAGAAGGACTAGATCCAATGTCTCTGGTTTCTAACACTGAAATGCTTACAACAATTTACCAGTATGATGCTTCTGTGTAAGAATTCATTTTAAATAATAATGTATCTTGGTTAATAATAATGTTCATATATCATATATTTTAACTATATTTATTTAGTGAATTAGTTGGATTATTCAACGGGCTTATATTTGGACCACAGATGGTAGGCAACCCGCAAATTAAGCTTTTCAAATTTTTGCTCACAAATGGACGAGATTTAATGGAAATTATTATTTGGGGAGACAAAGATATCGCTCGAATTGAACCACACGCTGCTTTTGATATGGTTTTATAATTTATTTAAATTTTTATTTAATTTTATATTATTTATAAAAAATCTTGATTCTTTTTTCTAAATATAATTACTAATTAATCTATTCATTATAGGTAATCCATTTGAATCCACTTTTAGCAATACCGCGGGAATTTATCAAGGATGGAGAATTACCGTTCATCTTTTTGGTTCGAAATAATACTCGTGTAATGTCACGATCGATAATAATAGATCAGCCGATTTCACTTCAAATTCAAGATGTATCATTTGAAGATGCCCTTAAAACAAAATCTAAAATTCGTGAGTATAATAAACATTGCTTTTAAGTAAAAAATCTATTTTCAATTGAAAATAAAAACTAAAAAATATTTTTTATAATTATGATTGTTTATATCACTTTTTTGATATTTTCGACAAAATTAAAAGGACGTGGAATCTTTGCATTCATAAATATTTTTATTTAGTTTCTTAATAGAATCCCCGGTTTAGAGTACTATTTTTTGTTGAGTTATTATCAAATTATCTGTATTACATCTCAAATCGTTTAAAAAGATTTTTTATTATTACTTGAATACATATTTTATATCTTTTATAACGGTGATATAACATAAGTTCCTATTATTTTTTATTAGATTTGGTTCTATGTACCTCTTATTATGTAAAGTTGATCGGTTAAACAATTATATTACTTAATTTGTTGGTATATAGGTATTGAGGGATACATTCTGTCTGAATTTCAAGAAGTGATTTCAAACACTGGTAGTTACGCCGTAGGAACAATAACCGATCAGAATGTAAAACTGCCTGTACAAATCAGGAAGTTTTCAGACTCATTTCAATTACAAGAAGGCATTTTTGTTCGATTGTCAGGCAGGATGAAATGTACACCGTCACCAATGTTTATAATTGATAACATGAAAGATGTACAGATAGTTGAAAAACATTCGAAACTTCAATTAGAAGATATGATAAACATAACGAAATCCTTAAAAAGGCAGCAGATTGAATCTGCACACGCGATTCAGGAGACAAAAGTATATATTATTTTGAATTAGAAACTGATCTATTATGTATATATTTTTAATTTTGAAAAAAAACATAAAATTATTATTATTTGTTACAGAAAATCAAGAATTCACAGTAGTGCAGGATAGTAGTCGACTTATATCGAATTTAATATTTTTTGCAAGTGGCTATGTGAGTTGACATATGAAGCCGAGAAGATAAAAATATCTTTTTTCAATTTTGTTCTCCATAATTCTGTTCTTTACTTGATTCTGATCTTTACTTGAACCTGTTCTTTACTTATTCTTATATATAAAATACTAAGTTGTTAAAAGAGTTCGAAATACGCGATACGGCAGATCATTTCTTTTTCGTTCTATGTTAATTTTAAATATTATAACTACTGTAATGTAAATTTATTAACATTAATATAAAAAAATAATCTTTAATATTAAATTATATTAATTTAAAATTGCGAATGTAATTCTTCGTTCGCTCTAATTATGTAATGTTAACGTTTTGAACGGGTTGAACGGTCGGTTCTTTACTTTGAACTTTTTTGACCATTGCATTTTTTTTCTTTGATTCAATTAAATTTAATATTTTAAATAATAGTAACAGATAATTAAATCAATTGGAAAACTTTTTTATTAAATCTTAATTACATAAAATACAGAATTTATCGTTGTGTTATAAAAGAAGAGTATTTAAATTTAAATTGTTGTGAACAATAAAGCAATTTGAATGCCAAAATTATTACTGTATTTTTATTACTAATTCAACATACTATATTATTCTCAGTTATAATAGATGACAGTTTTTTCGAACTTCTTTTCTTTTACTTTCTAGCTTGGACAGAGTGACTAAGTTAATATAATCAATCACCAAGAAAGAACAGAAAATTCTGGATTGGAATAGTTATTGAAGAAAATTTCAAAATTTATTTTGTAAAAAGTATTTAAATAATTCAAAAAAACTGCAGTATGTTTCGGCGGTCTGTCTGATCTTACATTTTTTGTTAAATCCTTTTAAAATAATCCGGATGACTGTTTCCTTAAGTATTTACAAAATGTTTAATTTCCGTTACTATTTTAGAAGTTTTTCAATTATTTTTAAAGAAATATTTGTATGTAACAAAATTTCAAAATGTGGTTGAACATGTCTTTTCGACTCGAATAGATTGTACTTCTCGCAAATACAATTCACTTATCGTTACTAGGTTTCTGTTTACCTCAACAAGATTTTATTTGAATGAAATAGTACTTTTTAATAAAAGTATATATAAGAAAAGATCATTTTATTTTATGCGCATTTATGCTTCATATAAATGCGAGAAGATTATATTTTAAATTCTTTCGAATTACTTTGGCTATGACATCATTTCAATTTTATTCAATTTATTCGAAAACGAATTAAGCACTAAGTGTGGACAATCCTTAAGAACCGCGTAACCAATAGAGAATAGAGCTTCAGATAAGAGAGATAAAAAACGAGGATAGAACATATAAGCATATATTGGTAGTCTATCTTTTTCCTAAGTTGCTTTCTTGTTTTTATACTTCTGTCATATGTTCTATAGTCTATAGCCTAGAAATTAATGGCATGTTTTTATGTCGTAAAAACTGAAATTAAACTCTATTTTATCTGTTTCTTTCTTATGCAAAAGAAAGAGATAAAATACGCGTTATTTTCAGTTTTTGCTACAAACAAACCCGGCATAAGATTTTCATAGTTTGTTTTCGAAGGATTAAACAAATGAATATCAAAATGTAATATAAAAAACAATTGAATTCAATATTTCATTTAAATTTAAATCGAAATTGTCTATATAAAAGAATTAAAAAAAACAAACTGAAAAGGTCTACTTATTTAAAGTAAGTTTAAAATTCTTTAATTTATATAATAGAATATTGTATTAATATTATATTCTATTTTTTTGTTAAATTTAATTAATTTTGTAATAGAAACATACAACAAACTATTTTATCATAATATAACCTATAAAATCTGATTTTTGGATAAATTATATATTTTAATTCTATATTGTAAGGTTGAAAAAAACTCATTATCAAAATGTAACCTAATACATAAAAATAACAATTGAACTTATTATTTTATTGATGTTTTTGTGTTGTAAATAAATACGTTTTTTTACAACAACGTTTTTTTTATCATTATTGTGTAAATGATACGTTTTTCAGAAATAAAAGTACATAGTGTTAATTACATCGTTAATCCAAATTGGCTATTTAATAGAGTTTAAAAAATAATTAAATGAAAAAAGCAACATTTTAATGCAAAAATTCTTTAATTAATATAAATTTTGTAATTTATAAATATTATAACTTTTTTTATCGTAATGTAACCTATATAATTAGGTTTATTATAATTTATAATAATTTATAACCTATATTTAAATGCATTAATTAATAAACACATGTGAAAATGATTTTCTTAAATATTAACAAAAATATCAACATAGTTTAAACTATGCTAAAGTTGTTTTTACATATTTAAAAGGCTTTTCGAGTAATTCTCTGTATCTCATCAACGTATATCAACTGTCTGATAATTTGGAACACTTTTCCTTAAGCATATCCTAATATTGAATTTCAGTGTAGATAAGATTTATTTACGATTATTCTAATTAAATATTTGTATTTTATTGTCTGTTATTTTTCAGTTTTAATAGTTTTCGTCAAAACTTTTAAAATTAAAATGACAAAGAACGGCGAGAAACTCATCGACAAAAAGTTATTTTCAACTGACGAAGCTATAGACAACATAGATCTGAAAGATACGACAGTGTAAGAACATTTCTTCCATAAGACAAATAAATATATTCTAATAATGTATTTATTATTCCTTAATAGAACATAATATTATAGGAATATACTAATAATATTATTTCTGATCTTCAACTATGCATTCATTAAAATAGTTTTAGTGTGTTCTATGAATGTTATAACATATCTGACGATATTTTTTTGAAAATATCTATAATTATCCAGAATTTTCCAGAAAAATCAGTAGGCAAACATTTAAATATTTTATTAATAAATAATATTCTCAAGTAATATTGTATGATATTGTGTATTATTAGAAGATATAACCACAGTAAACAAATCAATATATAAATTACATATAATAATGACTTTACCAACAATAGCTATAACGCTTTCTGTCTCAGCAGAAAATGTAATCTACGAAAGAATAGATTCATGATACTTCATTCTCTTTACCTATATAAAAAATAATCATTTTTCAATTTTTCTAAATGAATATATAATTTCTTATGTCTACATAATAATTACGATTAATAAAAGTTTTCAAATCAACATTTTAAAATGATTATCAGATAGATTAAATGTTGTATAATATTATTTAAACAATTCATCAATAATTGAAATAATATATTTTTTATCGTTTGCTAATATTCGTCAATTAATTTGTAATTAAATAATTTGCAGTAATGTGATTGGTTATGTTGACTCAGTCACTTTGTCCAAACCAGAAGATAAGAAGAAGAAATTTCAATTTATTTTAAATAACGGAAGTCACAAACGAGTGCAAGTCGTGTCATGAGAGAGAAATTTGAAAAAGCTATCATCCGTTATTACTGAGAATAATATAGTATGTTAAATTAGTAATGAACATCAGTAAAAATTTGGAAATTGAAATATTGCTTTATTGCTCATAACAATTTGAACTTAAATACTCTTTTTTTTTATAATACAATGACAAATTCTGTAGTTTATGTAATTAAAATTTAACAAAAAAATTTTCACAATTGTTTTCATTATCTATTAGTATCATGTAAAATATTAAATTTAAATTAATATTTCATAAATTATATTTGATTTTATTCAATATAATAATATAATTTAATTATTTTTAAAGGTTGTTCGTCTATGTATGGCGACTGTGCATTATCTTCCAGACAAAAAATTAAATCGAGGAAACGTCAACTTTGAATTAGTTGTAGAAAAAATTACAACTGTCAAGAAGATGGGATATTACATGGTTGAAAGTAAAGAATCGATGGTTCAACCTGTTCAACACGTCAAAATTGCAGAATTAGAACGAAAGAAGAATTATATTTGTAATTTTTTAATTAATATAATTTTATATTAAAGATTATTTTTTCATATTAATGTTAATAAATTTGATATAAAGCAGTTGTAATATTTAGCATTTCTATTTAGTTGTAATATTCAGCAATTTCTATTTCAATTTAACTAAATTGTTTAATACATCTTGATTATCTAAACAATTCACATAAAGTTTATATCATTGTAGTTCTTCATAGAGCTGGAATATTTACATACATCTAATAATAGCACAAAACCTAATAGCACAAAACATTATAAAATATTTTCAGAACATTTATAGGAGCATAAAATGTTCTCAGAATATTCTAAAGTGTCCTGAAAATATTTTGTGTTGTTAGGGTTGATATTTGTACGAAGATTATATCAATTTTACATAAAAATAAGAATGCAAATAATCTACGTTTGAAAACCAAATGAAGAATTACTTTGATTTAAATACTCTATAAATATCTTCTTTACAAAAAAATTACATTAAATTTATGTAAATTTTGCTATCTGTACACATTTCTGATTAATAAAATAAATACCACTAACATTTTTTTCAGACGTATCTGGTTATATTAAAACCATCTTTGCCGAAGTTCAAACGAAGACACAAAAATTTGTGATTGGAGCAATTACTGACGGAAATTTCAAAATTGAAGTTCGATTATACACATATAAAGACCCAGACTGCTTGATAAAATATCCTGTTGGATCCTTTATTCAGATCAAGGGTACAATTACTGTAGGATATAATTGTCCAGATTACCTTTATATGAAATCCAAAGAAGATTTTATAATTATCTCAGAGGAGAAACCGAAAAAGCCTGTTGAACTTTTACAGGGATATAAATATCCTCCTAATTTGAAGAAGTAAATTGGTAAATCTACGTATGCCCTTACCATAGTTTTTACAAAGTACAGTTATCAAATTGGAAATATGGGTATAATATTTAATATTGGTATTAATTATTCTCAATTGTTTACATTCACTAAAATGTTTTAATTAATTGTATTAATTTATTATAACAAATGTTACACTGTAAAAATTCTTAATTGAATTAAAGTTTTTTAATCTGTGAAAAGTTGTCTTTTAAATTATTGAAAATTTTTAAAATTATTATACGCACATTATTACACACATATATACACAATTATACAAATAATTTTAATATACACAATTTTCAATATAATATATTTCATGTCCCCTTGATTAGTTCTAAGCTTTAACACAATATTGATACAAATGTTATAAAATTTCCACGAATTTAAAAAAATAACTAAATGTCGTCAATATATATATGTTATTTAATTTACGTGAAAAAACCAAATTAATATAACAAAATATTTTTGACAGTCCAAAAAATTACACTTTTGTTTAACATTTAATAAATTCAAATTTTAAATCAAAATTGTTTAGAAATAAAATAAAATTTTAATGATTCCGTTTTTTATTTCTACTAATAGAACAAGATAATATTTTCTCTAATCCGTGATTAAATAAGTAATTACGACATAGATAATATTCGATCTTATTCTATTCTATTTGAATTCGCTTAAGTACAAACACAATCAAATTAAGATTCATCTGTATCTAAAAAATGAAAGTATTTTTATTTTACACGTAATTCGAAAGAAACATTTAGGTCCTTGTACTTGACCATTTCAGAGTTGATGGGATTCACGCACTAATAATCGATTGGTCAACTTTTCACTATTGGTTAACGAAATTTAATCATAGAGGGGGGGGGGTGAAGTGTCGACTGTGAGTATCCAAAATATGTTAGTTTGGTCGATTCTTTGAGTGTATAAGATAAGATTTCTAATATAAAACATTAACGGTAAGAGCGCGCGCGGAGCGCGCGTCCGCTTCTAGTTATATTAATATTAATATACTATTGAAATAATGTTAAATGAATACTCAATTTTAATGTTATCTTAATATTAATTTAATATTGAAATAATATTAATTTAATACCGAATATCAGCGTTGTTTCAATATTAATCTAATATTGATATCATATTGCATATTAACACCGTTTTAATATTAATTTAATATTGAAATAATGTTAATTAAATATCGAATAAAAATGTTATTTTAATATTTTATTAAGAGACAAATGACGGTTAAATTAATATTATTTTAATTAATTTTCGACATTAAATCAATGTTAATTTAACAAATTTATTAACATTAAAATAATATTATTTTAATATATGTGTTCCCTTAGGGAGTCTTCTTCTTTGTGTGGAAATACTTGACTTATTTTATATTTAGATGTTGGTACTGTGTTAGTATCATGAGAAAAATTTACTAATTGCAAAATATCTTGGCAGGCCGTAATGAAAGCCAAAGTAATGAAAGCCAAAACGGTGTACCAACATCCAAACGAAAAAAGTCTCGAATGACATCCGGACACTGTTATGTGCATCGGAGAAATCATAACCCTCCCTAATGTTACTATTTACCGACCGTGCGTTTACAGGGGAAATAAGTAGATGGCGATATGACATCATTTTAGAAATGCTGCGATATGTTATTGAATGCATTTGATGCGTTCTCATAATAAACGTAACCAAAAAAGGGTAATAAAATAAATGACTATAATAAATATGAACAAATATATGAATCTCCCTCATATTATTACATACAAAATTACATTTGGATAATGAACATTCTTTTAAATTAATGTATAATTATAAATAAAGTAATAATTAATATTAATAATATATTTAAAATTAAATTTAATATTTAATTAAATTTATATTTAAAATTGAGGTGAAAAGAGGAGATTAGGATAAACAAATTATATGAATTATCTCACATTTCACTCAAGTTATCACAGATAAATATATCCTACTATATAAATTGTAATATATATTATTTATTACAAATTAATATTCAATAAATAAAAGTATGTCTTATCATAATATCCGAAGGGGGACATAATGTGTGCATAAATATGACATCTTACTGTATGCATTACAATTGTGATTTTTTTATTGTAAATTTATTTAACACTATTAACAAATGTTTTTGTTATTAATTTTCCGAGGGGGGTCTAACTTGTTTAATAAAAAACCATTTTCATCATTTCAAGTAAACGTGCTTTGAAGTTCCAACGA
>JABFOZ010000100.1:0-10489 GCA_022817625.1 Calliscelio sp. ZL-2020 | reverse complement strand
AAATTTACTTTCTCGCGTAATCATCGAAAATGAACAAAACAAATTGTTTAAAAATGTTCAAGAGAATGATTTGCCACCTAAATTTGTGTGAGAAAAATTTCATTTTTATAACGTATATTTAAAAAATGTTTGTTATCAATCTAATCTTATTTATTTTATAAAAACGTACATTACTACTTTATTTATTGTAATTTCTTAGTTTTATTTATGTTTAATAATTTATATTTACTTATAATATATATTCCTTTAGGATTACTAAAACTAAGTTCCAAGTGTTGGCACATGTCGTTGAAAAAATCTTTCCATCTGAAACTCATGAAGCTTACTACACCCCTTTCACCAAGGAAGGCGGAAAAAAGATCCCTGCAGGAGGCATTTTGTTCCATCATTATGAGTATGCAAAGAAAGTGTTACAAAAAGAAAATCTGATTCGAACATCTAAAAAGACTGAATTACCCATTGCAGCAGAACAATTAGGTTAATTTATACAACAATAAAGAATAAATATAATATTTTGTAATTTCGAAATTTATTTTGAATTATAATTGTACAGTTTCCATTCTCATTGATAAAATTTATTATTTACAGATATTGATATCCTTGAATGGCTGAAATCCAATGTCGATCCCGTAAACGATGTAAACCTGCATTGGGTGAAAAGCTTTAATGCACGAGAAAGTTTATTAATGGTAGAAAACACAAGTATTGCTGATTATTTTGCATTATTCCCATGTCTGCGAATGCAAATTGGTAAAGATTTAGTAAATATATATATATATACATACGCTTATTCTTTATAAGATATTAAATATCAATTCAAATTATTTTTATTTATGTGTATTAATGTAAATAGATTGAAGCAGATTTTGAATCTCAGTTTCCCGGAAAAAGCAATATTTTATAAAATCAATGGCCTTCAATTAAACAAGTTGTTATTCAAGAGTTGAGGAAGGCAGATATTACAGTTTCAGAAGACAGAGCTCTTTTTATGTTTATAGAGTCTGTGAAAAGCAGTATGTTATGTATATTTTTAACTAATTCAATATTCAAATATTAGAAGATTAAATTAAAATTTTTTCAGATGTTCCGGATGAGTTAATTATATATTTCTTACCATATATTATTCAAGAAAAACGCAATAATCGACGTGCAGATAAAGAAAACAATGCAATAAAACCATCTAAGGCAACGGAAATCCTTCGGCGACGAAATGCATTTTTACTACATTTGGAGGTTTCAATTAATAGTTCAATTTTAAGAAAAAACAATTTTTAATAAAAGTAATATTTATCCTTTATATTGTTTACAGAATGCAACAGACTTAGACGCAAAATTGAAATTGATTAAGGAAGATTTGCAAAAATCTAAAGAAACACTGCAACCGGTTGTTGCAGTCGTTGGCCCATTAAGGCAACCAGAACAATTTTACGTCATTGTCAATGACATAACATACTTGGTTCCATCCTGTTTGAAGAGTTTCGATCTTGCTATGAAAATATATTTTGCAACAGATTGTAATTATCCGACGAAAGCTGCTAATATTTGGTATTTCATACAGAAAGCAGGATTTGGAATTAGTGTTGCAGGGGATAATCCAACGACGGCCATGAAGATTTTATGCAACTATGTCGAAAAACAGTGTGCATCGTAGTCTGGATAATTATATTTAGTTCTAACATTTTTTATTTATTCTTCGTTTATTATTTCAAGTATTGAATAATGGATTGTCACTTATGTAAAACTACATACAGTTCATTTTTTCAAATACATATTACATACAGTTCAAGACTTTTCAATACATTTGAGAGAATTTCATACATCGATGTCAAATTTTAGTTGTTCAGTAATAGATTGTAATAAACAATTTGCTTTGATTGATTCGTTTCTTAAACATGTAAAGACAAAACATTTTAATCCTGAAGTATTAGAAAATTCTATTGTTGATGAGCGTTCAGCCGATAATGAATATGTAGAAATAAATGATAATCCGATACTTCATGATTCACCGACAAATGACGAAGAATATGATTTTAATAACGAATGCATGTACGATTCTGATAGTTCTGATAGCAGCGAAATTAACAATTTTGCATTGATTATCGGTGATTGCATACCAGAAAATGATGAGATTTGGCAATTATATTTAACTTTAAAACGAATTGTGGAAATTACTTGCAGTTCTGTAATAACTGTCCACACCCCTCAGGAACTAGATGTTCATATTACAGACTATCTTCGAGAGTTGTCACGATTAGTTCCTAATTCATTGAAGCCAAAACATCATTTTCTGGTGCATTATCCGAGAATTAAGCAACTTGTAGGTCCCCTATGGAACATAGGTTGTATTAGACACGAAGCATTCCATTAAAGAGGTGAAAGAATAGCTTATAATGCTATAAGTCGACGTAATATTTGTAAAACTGTAGCTATTAGGTCTCAGCTCATGCTCCATGCTAGAATTGTACGTGCAACATCTCATTACGAGTGTTTAGAAATAAGTAAGCGAAAAACTCTTGCTATTGCAGATATAGATTTAATTTCCCAATTTGTATCATTAATTCCTGTAAACATTGAACAAATGATAGAGAATTTCAAATGGATACATGTAAATAATCGTCGCATTCAAAAGGGTAGTATTATTACTATATTTGAAGAAAATGCAACCGCATTTCACTTAGTACATGTTTTGTTGTATATTAGAGATGAAATGTATATAGTATCACAAAAATTGAACGACATTTGTTATATTCCGCATTACGCAGCTTATAAGATTTTGGATTCATCATCATTTTCTTGGCATATTTTAAAAATGAATGATATTGAAAATGCCATCATTGTAAATCCAAATCGATTAAGCGATGGATTTTCTTATATTCCATATTTTTCTTTATAGTACTTAGAATAAAACTAATATTCAAATAAAAACTGTTGTAAAACTTGTAACACGGCGCGTACGGCCCTGGGCGGACGCGGGCCCCGCACGGCCGGTCACTGGCAAAAGAAACAAAAGGGAAACGGAAATAGTATTGGGCGCCAGGGCATTTTGACCCGAAATGCCCAAAGGGTCGGATGACTCGACGGGCCGGCGCCAGCTGGCGCGGCTAGCTTTCTGCATCTGTGGGTTGGTCTACACCATGATTGGCGAGGTACATAAAAAAAAAGGAAAACGAAAGATTTTGCCGATTCCATCATTTATTAAATATAAGGGAAAATAAACATAGCAAAAAAAAGAAGAAAAGAAAACACAGTCGCATAGAATAATGAAAGAAAAACATGGCCGCATAAATAAACACCACGCGAGCGATCCAGAGGCGAGAAAATGAGCCGGAACTCAGCGAATTCACAAGGGCCGTCTCCAGCGCCACCTGGTGCACGCCAATCCGGGGCCAGGAACCAGCATCACTGAAAATAAATACACGTTTTGTTATGGGGCTGCGCAGACGCGCGGCGCGCTCCGGGCCCAGCGATACGGCGGGCCGGGCGAACGAAATTTATCGGGCGCCATCTTGGCGCGTGTCACTATCGTGACGCAGTACCGAACTGCTCGGCAGCAGAACGATCTCCTCCTCGTCTGGCGCGGTCAGCCGGGTGGACGCGCGTCGCAACGCGACATACGCGGGTCGACTCGTCGGCTTCGCGAACGTCGTCAGGAATCGCGGAGGACCGGGCGTCGCGCGAACCGGTGCGCGCGCGACGTCGGCGGGACTGGCGGTCCAGTCGCAATCATACAGAAATAATGAGGGTCGCGCTGTCGACCCTCCGCACGACGCAAAAAAAACGAATAAAAAGAAAGAAAAGGGCGAGGAAACAACAACCAAGAAAAACCTTCCAGCACTCGCGGGAGAGAGAGAGAAGAGACAAGTTAATGAAGCGCGGAAACTACGCGGCGCGGGGCCGTCGGACCCGACCGGCGCCGGGCCGACGGCCAAAAAAAAGGAACGGACTCACCGGGTCTGATGCGGGCCTTCCGGCCGCCCTACGCCGCCGCCACGTGCCGACTTAGCCCGCCATCGCTGTTGAGGTTATGGCCGGCCTTACGTTGACTGCGCGCTGCTCGTCCTGCTCGCCTTCGTCGTTCCTCACTTACCGTCTTCCTCGTTCTTCACTCGGCACTCACGACTCTCCAAAATCACTTAGGATTGTTCGCAGAAAAGCGAGGGAGACGAAAAATCTAGCCGGCACGTCCGCGCGCGACAACCATACGAAAACAAGATGGCTCGCTCTCGGTCACGTGTTTCTTCCTCGCTTTTTCGCCGGGGCACGTGGCGCCACCTGTCGGGACGGGCCGAGTACTACGTCGCGCGGGGCCTGTTCGAAAACAGGAACGGGGCATAGCCCATTACAAGCTACAGCTAAAATATTTAACTGGAAAAGATATATAATTTGGTTAATGCACCAAAATGTTTAACTGAAACAGCTAAACATTTATCTCGCTCAGCTAAAAAATATTTAGCAGTATAACAAATTTTTTCCGTGTATGCCTCCATTCGAGCCCCATATTCACCATGGGGCTATTATATTTGGGACATGTGAGGTTGCAATTATTCTACGCCTGGCCAGTTACATGGCACCTTATATGGTTATGAATGGGTAATGTTCTATACATAAAACATTTGTATTGGGGTAATGGGGTTTAAAGCGTCACTTTTATGATCAGGGCCCCATCAGGAACCAATTTTTAAATACGGTAGCCCTATCATCGCCCTATTAGGGCCTCATGTCCATGATGGGGCTGCCATGTCTGGAACACAAAAGGATAGAAGTATTCATTTCTACCCGGGTATACAAAAAGAAAATTGCTGTCGATTATAGCTAAAGTATTTGATACATTGGGCTGGTTGTCCCCCATTACTGTTCGTTTTAAACAGTTTTTGCAACAATTATGGTTATTAAAACTAGATTGGGATGATGTTCTTCCTGATAAATTAATCTGAGAATGGAATGAAATTTATAGTAATTTAGACGTTCTCAAATTACTGAAAATTAAGAGATGGTATTCTTATAATCGCGATTCAATGAAAGTTCAATTGATCGGTTTCAGTGACGCGTCGTCTTTGGCTTATTCCGCAGTGGTGTATCTGCGAATAATAGATAAAGAAGGAAACATTTTAACTACAATGACTATGGCAAAAACTTGTGTTGCTCCTTTACAGACAGTCAGTATTCCACGTTTGGAATTGAGTGGTGCTGCATTATTGACCAAAGTTATGGTTTATGTGCAGAGTTCGTTAAAAATGCCAATTGATGATATGATTGCATTTTCTGATTCAAAAATAACGTTGGCATGGTTAGCTAAACCTCCAGCGTGCTGCAATATCTTTGTTGCAAATCGTATTTCAATGATACAAACTAAAATGCCTGAAACAAGGTGGGGATATATTAAATCTAAAGAAAATCCTGCCGATTTAAATTCAAGGGGAATGTCTGTTATTAACTTTGTAAATTCAGAATTGTGGTGGAATGGTCCACAATTTTTAAACCAAAGCGTCAATTTCGATATATTAAATGATTTTGATACACAAACTGAAAAGAGAAAAGCGTCTCTCTCTCTCGCACTTCATGTTAACTTGATATCTGATCCTTTTCCTACTCATTCATCGTATCCTCGGCTGATTAGAATTTATGGATACATTTATCGTTTTATTGATTGTACATTAAAAAGATCTGAGAGACACAATAATCGCGTTTTAACACCTTATGAGATAAAAAGAGCCAAAAATTATATTATAAAAGTGTTGCAAAATTCTGTTTTTTATCAAGATATTAAAGAGTTGAAAATAAAACATACTGTTAAATCAAATTCTAAATTGCTATCATTGAGTCCATTTTTGGATGAATTCGGAATAATTCGTGTTGGTGGGCGCTTATGTAATTCGATATTAACTGAGGAGCAAAAACATCCTGTTATATTACCTCAGACGAGATTTACCGATTGCATGATACGATATTTTCATCTTAAAGGACTACATTCTGGCGTCCAGTTAACACTTAACTTGATTAGAAATGAATATTGGATTATTAATGCTCGTAATTCGGTTAAACGCGTCATTAATCAGTGCGTCACTTGTAATAGAGAAAAACATAAATTATCACATCAGTATATGGGATCATTGCCATCTGTTCGTTGTGTACCATCTCGCGTGTTTAATTCTACTGGAGTTGATTTTGCCGGCCCATTTTTAATTAAAGATCGAGCAGGTCGTGGCGCTAAGACACACAAGACTTATATTTCGGTCTTTGTATGTCTTACTACGCGCGCCGTACATCTTGAATTAGTGAACGGACTTGATTCAGCTTCTTTTATCGCTGCTCTACATAGATTTATTTCTCGCAGAAATAAACCTGGGTTAATTATGTCAGATAATGGACGTAATTTTGTGGGGGCTAATTCAGAGTTAAAACGCGCTTTTTATCGTGCGTGTAGAGATGAAGAGATGCTTAATTCTCTTGCTGTGGAAGGGATTGAATGGAGATACATCCCAAGTTTTTGCCCTCACATGGGTGGCTCCTGGGAAAATGCAGTTAAAGCAGTTAAACATCATTTGAAAAGAGTTCTTGGCTCCTTTACCCCCACTTGGGAAGAAATGTTAACTCTTTTATGTCAAATAGAGGCGTGCTTGAATTCACGACCTATATGCAAATTGCATGATGATCCTGACAGTCTTGAATGCTTGACTCCTGGTCATTTTTTGACAGGAAGTGCGCTTTTAACACCTCCGCAACCTTCTCTACTTGATCATGATATTACTTATTTAAATCGTTGGCAACGTGTACAGAGAATGGTCCAATCATTTTGGAAAACTTGGTCAGGAGAATATTTAGCTACACTTCAATCGAGAATGAAATGGAAACAGAAAGTTAATGAATTGAAAGTCGGTGACATTGTGTTAATCCGAAAAGTTAATAATCCTCCCTGTAAATGGACTTTGGGACACATTTTGCAGTTGAAATTTGGCATTGATAATGTGTCTAGAATGGTAAAAGTAAAAACTTCAAATGGAATTTTGGAAAAAAATGTAACACAAATTTGTAAGCTTACATCTTGATTTGATTGAAACATTTAATTTTCACTCAATGTCATTTTATTCGAATCTTATTTCTTAGAAATCACTTTATATTATCAAATCATATCGTTTACATATTGAACACCTATCGATGACGTAGCTGTTGTCTTTACTCCTCAAAATATTTTGCCAATTTACTTTATAACTCGTAGCTTCGTAGCCACTCATTAGTATACCACAATGTCTCGATACAGTGACGACGATTATTTGACTCTCCACGCGGACGTTGATATCGCCGATCTATTGTCGCCATTGAGTGAGGAACTGTTTGATTTCTCACATGATCTAAATGTGAGCGATATATTATCTGTGCCCTCAACAAACTCGTTGTGTGATGTTTTGAGCATCCCGGAAGATCGGGTCGAGTACGAGGATATCCTTCGAGATCTGGAAGATATCCTCGAAAAAACTCGACCAGTCGAAACTGCTTCATGTGACGTGGATAATTCTGCTACTGATGTGATCGATGAACCCGCTTTGATCGTGGAAGAAGTAGCCCAGCCTGCTCCATCCACGAGTACAGGAACGTCAACAACCACACCACCTGGTTCACGCGTCAGCACGAGCGCCGCTCGACGACGACGTCGTCAACGTCTGCAAGAGCGTCTCAACAATCCTCGTGTTCGACACTTCAATCCGCCGCCTCTACACCACCTTAGAGCCGAAAATCAGAGTTGGCAGGCTGGGTTTCTTTTTGATCCTACTGCTTGGGAGGAGATTTACGATAATTTTCATGATGTGGTGTATGCATTTGGGCATGCAATTCTAGTTCCTCGGCAAGCAAAGCTTAGATATCGTCTGTGGAAGCGTTTTCTTCCGGTCGGACGACTTACGCTGAAATGGAATCATAATTTACAGTTGAGCATGGTTAGACTCAAACCTAACACTCAACCTTATTGAGGTAATATAAATTGAAATTTGAGGGATTGATATATGAGTCATTTGTGATATTAAACAATTGATTTAATTGTTTAAGGTGGGCGCTTTTGTTGGCAATTGATCCAGGAGTTTTGGTGCTGCGATGCTTTTAAAATTTTAGTCTTTTCTTTTTTTATTATTTTGTATTAATTTAAGCTCTGCAATCAATAAAAATCGTGATCAGTTAAAAAAGGGGGATTTGATTATAATTATTTTCATTTTTTGTTTCCTATAACATCGTAATTGTTTGGTAATTGTTGTTCCAAATTGTATGTTCAATATTTCGATGAATTTGATCGATCGTATCGAGGCGTGGCTATGCGTGGATCCCCCACGTGCGGCTCTATCTGTCATGCGTACATCATCGATATTTCGGCAGCGAGCCACACGCGTGGCTGCCGATAGAAGGGAACAATCAGTACGGAACTGATACACTAGGCAAACGGCCGCTCAAACTTTTCACGCGGAAAAATTTGTGCTGTGGAAGTGTCAATCGTGACACTTCCAATTATGAAATTGTGCTTTTTGGAAGTGTCAATCGTGACACTTCCACCTATGAAATAAAACCGCGATACAATGTGCCTATTCTTTTTTTTCAATTTAGATGCAGAGTCGCAGAACCAATGTTGGAATAAACGTGAGTACTAACATTCCAACAATTACCTTCCCACAATCCATGGTGAGGCTAGGGGAATACCCTGGCCCACATTGTCCCTTAATCCAGAGAAACTCTGGGTTAAGGTTCTCTTTTTTTTTTGAAGGGTTTGGGTAATTAGTCCGCGTACTAACATCTCGGCCACGCGCCGAGCGTAATTCGAAACAGCTGTGCTGTATTATAATGAAATGATGCTCGCGAGTAAAATAAATATTAGCGTCGGACCTAGTAAAATGAGCATATCTTTTGCTTTGTGTCCAATTATAATATGCATGATACTTTGAAAAAAGACCTCTGACCTTCATTAAATGACTTGAGTCAGTTGAGTCTAAATATTATATAATTATTACTCCCAAAATTGATTTGGTCGAGTAATTTAGGATTGAATAAGTTGAAATAATAAGAAAGTAATCATGCCACTCCCATTATAATGGTTGAAGGAGGCAAAATTTGTTATGATAAAATAAATTGAAAGTAACGGAAGTCAGGCAATTTAATAATTAATTTTTTGAACTGGTTTTTCCCCGAGCAATGGGACAATATTGCTCAATAATATTACGGAAACCATTTCAATTATAAGTAGGAACCTAAAGCAATAGCATACTATTTGCATAAGCATAAAAAGAACATTAATTTATTTTAACAATTAATTATAATGTATTAACGTATATTTCAACAAAGAAAATCCATATTCAATTATTCTTCATTTTATAAAGCGAAGGGTCGTTTGTTAAAGTGTTTCCTTTTACGTGCGGGACAAAAATATATGACACAATTAAAGATATTTTTCGACAAAAGACTCTTGAGAGGTGTTCATTCAATAAATTTATATTTCCTCCTATATTTTTTGTTGGCCCAGAAACGGTACCCACATCTACTTTCAAGTTACATTTCTTTCCCGAAAATGTCTTAAATTAGACTTTTTAAGCAGTTCATTCGCGCAAATCAATGTGAACTTTTATTCCTCCCAATAACCCAGTTAAGTCTCTAATCATTCTATTTTCATACCCTTGGATACCTCGAAATAAATGGCAAAGATTAAAATATACTGAAACTATTTACAATTATTGATGTAGCATCAATGTAACTATTAGTCATTCAGTTCAACAAAATAGCTCTAGTATATTAATATAAATTAAACAATTTTCGTATTAACAGAATTCTGTAAATTGGAAACAAGATAAAACGTGTGTATACAAAAAACGGTTCAGCAATAGAAACAACGATTGACCTAACGACAGTGTGTTTAATGTTTTGAAATATTCGTAAAATGTCACTTTTAAAAGAATGACTTTTATTTTTAATCCACATTAATTATAGTATACTGAAAATAACAATGTTTAGTTTAAAAGAAAACGTTATCTTAACGAAAGCAAACGATATTAAATGAGGAAATTAGAATTGTTTAATGATCGAGGGACGAATAAAAGTTTCTTGTGTTACGTGAGATAAGAAATACAATATACAAGGAAAACGATTCGGAACGTTATTGATGAAAGAAACCAGCATTAGACGTAATTCCGAGCAATTGACATACGGGTCAACGTAAGAACCACATGTTATCCCACGTTCCAGTAAATTTTTAATGATTAACATGGGAAAACGTGGCAGCAATTTACAATATCATTCGATTTGGCTCGAAAATGAATTACAGACTGAAGCATCGATTGCGAGGAACAATAAAAAAAGGAAAAAGAAAAAAAACCGCCGACTAATCCTAGTCGAGTCCATCTGATATTTTCCGCAAGAGCCTAATTCGGGAAACTGACATGTTCGTAATTGCGTATCGGTATTCACTTGGAATCCTATATGATAATCAAGTTTGGTCAATTGACATAGAAATCGATACCGC
>JABFOZ010000099.1:0-10468 GCA_022817625.1 Calliscelio sp. ZL-2020 | reverse complement strand
GATACCCCCGACATTGTCCGCGCGCTTTGCGCTTGGTTCGGCCATTCATCCGAGCCGCCACTCCAAACAAAGGTTATGGCTACGCGAACCCCGAGAACAACGTTACGAAATGAGCGTGAGCTCGTCGTAGGTCGCTGCCATTTTTCGCACGGTCCGGCCGACATTCAGCGAGCGAGTAAGCGAGCACAACTAAGAGAGAGAAAAAGAAAGAGAGAGAGAGAGAGAGAGGGTTTGGAAGAGAGGGAAAAAGGGGGAGAGAGGGAAGACCGGGTGTACGCGCGCGCGCGGCGGCGACCGTCCGTCTGCGGATCGGAGCAACGCTGGCGCCACGGCGGGGCTGCAGGAGCGACTGCTGCGAGTGACCGACTGACGGGCGAGTGGACCTGCGCACGAGCCAACGCTCACTCGCTCGAGCACATGTGTGCTGGATGGCACTGCGTTGCCAGATCTTGCAAGCGTTGCACACAAATTCAGATTTTTCAGTTTCTTCGGAATTTAGTTTTGTTTTTGTTTTGTAGATTTGGTTGGAATAATATTATAAAAAGGAAAGCCTTAAAATATACAGTTATATAAACCACAGTAGTAGATATTTAGAATAATATTTTTTATTATATATGTAAAAAAAAGGGTCGGTTGTTAAAATAATAAGACGGCACAAACAATATATGCGTCTGACACTTAAAATGTATAAATTATTTAAATAAGGACGAACAGTTAAAATTTGGCGTCAAGCTACTTACAATGAGAGAGGGAGAGAGAGATAGCGTTTTATTTAGCGTTCTCAGCTAGTTACAGTATCAGTCAATTGTTTACAATATAAGTCAATGAATTGCATATACATACAATTCTTCTCGCATGTTTTCGTAGATAAACAAAAATTTGAATAGACAAAACATTTGTATAAAAATAAAATAAAATATATATACATCTCGCAGGTTTCCAATAAAAAATTAATAACTTTGAACAATAATAACATTTTCATAAATATATACATGAAATTTAACGATAGCACATCCATACCACACAACAAATAGTAATATATACATAATTAATATTTAAATTAAAGACGTACCAACACTAACTTCAATAAATTAGGACACACATAATAAATATTTAAATTAACATTTAACAAATCTCAATAAATATATAAATTATGTATAAGTTATCTAAAACTATTGAAATGTTGTGTTAGTCGTCTTTTAAAAATATTTACATTATTTGCGCTTTTTATTTCTTCGGGGATTTCATTATATAATTTAAAACCTGTATAAAATAGACTTTTCTGTGCGGCAGTGGTTCTTTTGAATGGCAGAGCGATGTTGTTGCTCTGCCTCGTGGTTCGATTGGATACATCTCTAACATACCGCACTTTATCGCAAATTTCAGGGGCAATGTCTCTATTTATCATTTTAAAAATTAAAATTAAAACGTTTCGCTTTATTCGCTCGTCAATAGATAAATAATTCAACGTGTCTCTCATTAACTGTGTAGGCGTATAAACATCACAGTGTAGAATTCTTCGCATTGCCCTGTTCTGTAACTTCTGAAATGTGAAAACTTGTTCCTGGTTGGCAAACAGAAGAATAGTTGAGCAATATTCCATATGTAGAGCGATCATAGTTTTATAAATTAGATCTCTTGTATAAGGCCTAACAAAATTGCCGACCCTATTCAAGAGACCCAACTTACCGCCCACTTTCGCTTCCACATATGAAACATGTTTCCTGAATTTAAGCAAGTCATCAATATAAACACCCAAATATTTAATCTGGGTTGTCCTTTGGATCTTTTCATTTTTATAAAAATTTGTTAAGTCTCTATCCATTTTCATTTTGTCATTTTTTAAAATCATATAAAAGGTTTTACTTAAATTCAGGAACATGCTATTACTGCTCATCCACTCTTGAAGTAGACACATTACAGAGTTCATTTTTTGCTCTATATTTCTCATATACTTATCCGTGACGTACAGCATTGTGTCGTCTGCAAACATGCGTATTTCACAATGCTGGCCAAGATGTTGTTTCAAGTCATTGATATATAAAATGAATAATATAGGGCCCAGAACAGAATCCTGCGGAACACCAAACTTAGTTTCACGTTCTTCAGTCATTTCCCCATTTACAAATGTTCGTTGCCTGCGTTTTGTAATATAGCTTTCGAACCATTTTAATACTTTTCCCCGGATACCGTATATATGCAACTTCTTTAATAATAATTCTCGGTCAATCGTTTTAAAAGCTCGTTTATAATCAATACAAATTACTTCGACGTATTTCGTCTCCGCTATCGCTATCGTCCATGAATCTAAAACTAATCGGGCTATGCCCTCGAGCTATTTTGCATCCCTAGGGACGAAAAGTTGCACTTTCGTCACGCTCCCGCGTGGAGAAAATTGCTGTGCGGCGCTCGGGCGCGGTGGCGCCCCCGCGAACAATATATTATTAATGTATTGTATTTCGGATATATACAAGGTTTTGATGTAAGGTTATATCTGGATCTATACGTATATCTTCATGTAGCCGGATAGACATGATGAAAATTGAATAATATTAATCAATTGTACTGTATCTACAAAAAACTTTATTTGAGGCAGGTCTGTTTTGAGTTAAAGAACTATTGGTTTTACTATTCCTCCAAAACAGAGTACTTTTTTGAGGTAATAAAGAACAAGTTGTTTGCGGCAACACAGTTTTCTTTAACTCAATACGTAAATTGCATAATCTGTGAATATTTCGACACAAATTAATTATTTTTATTAGTGTGTCGCATTAAACAAACACATTTTTATTGTATCTTTGAATTTAATTTGAACCAATTATATAAAAATACTATATAAATGTTGATAAAGTGTTGTCATTAAAAATATGTTGGAAAGTGAAATTAGTAACTTACATACAAAAGTAGAATTCATCTCTAAAAATGCTTTTAGCATCTGTTGCAAAACATCATCACGTATATATAATGATACAAGCAACATGAAACAACTCATAAACGAAACGATATGCATATTACGACCATGTGCTACAAGCACAGCTGACTGAAGACACATATTTAAAATATATGCACGTATTATATGATTGTATATATACTTATCTAAAGAGTATCATTTTTTATTTAATGTTATTTCAACTGGAACGAATATATTTCCTATATCGATATCCTGAAGGAAAAGTTAAGTTAAATGTGCATAACTAAACTTACAAATTAATTTTGAATGATAATTATTTTGTTTAAATATTCCATATATATTTAAAATTTTGCAATTTTAATCAATTTTCATTATGTTTCAATTTAAAATTCAAAGAAAAAGAACAAAAATTATGTTACATGTAAATTTGTTATAATAAACAATCAGAATAGTAGAAAAATCTTAAATAAGAAAATAAAATTAAAACAAATGGTATCATTTCTAAGAGATTGTTTAAATGATTCATCTATCTAAATACAATTTCATTTGCAAAAATATTTAGATAAATCACAACAATTTGTATTATGTTTTTTTGCATATATTTGGAATTTTTAATGCAAATTATGGAGAAACACAGACACTGCGGAAGTTGTATTTAGATAATCCTCTTATGCAAACTTATTCTTGCGCAGAAATCATTAGAACAGAGTTGACTCTGTAAGTCACTAAAAGTATATTACTTTTACGTGCGATGGGGTTTAATTTTGCAGCTTCATTTGTTGAAATAAAGCTATATCATTTGGGAATAGTAAACATAAAGACACATTCAAAATAATGAGTTCAAACTTATTTTATATTCGTAAGCAAAGTGAAATATTTTAAACTCATTTTCGAATAACAATATATAATTTTCATAATTATATTAATATATTATAAAAAGATATATTATATCTTTATACCTGATATAATATTTATTGTATTTGTGTCTGAGTTAGACATTCAATTCACAACTTATGATTTTCATTCCCACTTTGAATATTCTACGAAGTAGGATTCTTCTTTATTTTCTTTTACAATTGGCGAACATTAAAAAATTTGGTGTCAGACATCTATTTCACATGTCACTATTTCACGTGACGTTACTTCAATCTTTGATATGTGAAATATTTAATATAATTATGTGAAATAATATAATATAGATATATGTGTAATAATGCCAATGTGAAATTATGGTCTTGTGAAATAATGACATGTGAAATAGATATATGAATCCAAAAATTTGTATCCCTTCCTGTTTAAAATTAATCAATTAGAAATATTGTAATATTTCTAATTGAGGCTCTGGAGTGGGATCGGACATGATCTCTTCCTACTTATTAAAAATGAAGCATTTTTCAAATGGTTATATCATCGTCCAAAATTATAATTGTTAATACTTATCTTTTGAATATGTAATAAAAATGTAAATTACACGTTAAACATATTTAAACGGTTTCATTCGTTTTTGTGATATTTTAATGTGCCAAACAATGAAAATGTACGTTCTTGAAATACCAACTTTCAGTAGCGGGTTAAATACCCCTCCCTCCCTCCCCCTCCTCCATTATTAGAAAGATTGCAATTCAGAGGGTTTAAAGACGAAAGAAGAAGCTTCTAAATGCTTATGGTTCGACATATTATCTTGAAAAATTAAGGGGATTCCTCAAGCTAGGTTTTGTTTACAAAACGCCTTTAGGTATACAGCCCAAAATACACATTTGTTCGTTTGGTATATTTCGTTTGATAAACAAATGAATATTTTGGGCTATGCACCTGAAGGCGTTTTGTAAACAAAACCTGCCTTGAAGAATCACCTTAATAAAGTATAGCTATTTGAAAAATATTAATGACGCACCTACTGTAATCTGGTTTTAAGTTTTTTCTGAACTTAAATATAGAGAAAAAGTACGATTATAATAACAATTAACAACTGAACAGAAAAGTTACCACTATTGCTCATGTAAATTGTGAAACTATTCAACATTATTCAGCGTATCAACCTTTGAATTTAATCGAAATTGAAACATTAAAAGAGGTTTCAACCCCTTCAGGATTTCGATTAAAACAAATATAATGTTAAGTATTAACCTTCCGTTATTTGCGCCGTGCACTGAGTGCACAAAGAAAGATAAGGTCTAATATGTTTTTATGCAGAATAACAAAGATGCAAAAAAGCGTGAATAACGAAAGGTTGTGCGATATTAACTTTATATACTCGCGCCATGCACATGTATGTTGATGTATCTAAGTAAATGAATGAGTAAGGTAGGAGAACCACGTCCGAGACTACGCCGAGCGATCGTTGAGTAAATCATTATAATATCAATCGTCAAAAATATTCGCTACGTAACGATCGAATCGACCACTGATAGTATAGCGTTTAGTAAAACAAAAATTATACATTGTCCACGACGCTTCAGTGAGTGCGAAATAAATACAAACGATAAATAGAACCTCAGGTAAAATTGTGAAAGAATCCTAAAAGTCGTTATAGTTTGACTGTCGCGTGAAATTAATTATCCAATTACTTCGTCAATAGATTGAGGTTTTCTTAAACGGAATTTTGATGGCGAAAACTCTTCAACTCGAACAGATATAATGATGCCACGTGTCAAGTGGTCATCGCACGAGCACGGAAAAATTTTCGTCATATTAAACTGTTTAACAAGAATGAGTTTGTGATCTAACCTGATACTTTCATTGCTGGACCTACGATCAGACCGCCATATCTGCGTTGAAGGATTGACTTCTTTAAAGTAACCTTATGCTAATGATATTGTGACCAGACTTTTTTAACTTAATCATTTTCTTGACGTGCGAAACGCAACTCACTAGGACAATTCACTCGCGACGAATGGTTTATACCATTATTTATTGTATATTTATATTCAACGACTTTGAATTTTGTGTGACCCGTTATATTTTTACGGATCGATAGATCTATGCGGATTATCAGATTAGACATTAAAAAAATCCGGCCAAAACGAAAGTAACCGTGATTGTGTGACATTAATGATTTAATGGACTTAATTTCCGTTTATAATGATGGTATACAATTAATCTTCAAAAATGTTCATTCTTATAGGAATGAATAATCATATCGTATAGTTTGGACATTTTTAATACAAATTAAAATACATAATTCCATGAGATAATTCTCAACAAAGATAATTTCGTTTGAAGTTAAAGATTCACTATTTATGAATTGGGATTTATAATCATCCCATATGGCCTAGATCAGGCAAATTGCAACACTAAGATTTTAAGTCATCGCGCATTATATGACATAAAAGGTAATGAGCTGCAATCATTGCAAATTGTCTGGTGAAAAGTGGAGATAGACGAAGTAGATATAATCTTAGAATAGTAGGAATTTTCAACGCAACTCGATGAGTTAAGGAACTATAAACATGGAGTAAAATATATATTTCATCTCTATGATTTTATTGCTAATTCATAAGAAAACCTCAATCTGTTAATGGGAATTTAAATGGTTCATTTTCTAAACATATAAAGTATTAATTTAACCAATTATACAATAAACAATTTCTTAAGTTTTATACTTGAATTTCGTTTAGTGTTCATAACTTGATAATACTTAAAGAGCAAGAATAAGCTGTTAAAATCTAAGATTCCAACTACTGTGATCAACTACACTGTACATTTATTTTACCATAAATACTGGATTATCAATAAAAAATTAAATACGATTTTAATTTAGTTCTTTTATTAAATATTCAATTTTGGAAATATTATTTTATTGCACTAATCGTCAGAAGATTAAAGATACTTTTTTGCAGGGTTGTCAGAAACAAGGACAAAATTATCGTACGCATGTTAAACAAATCGGTGTACGATAATTTCGTACACCGTCCTTGTTTCTGGCAACGCTGCTTTTATGCTATTTTAATTTGCCTAACACTTAAACAGTTTATTTGAGACTGCAATAATTATTTCATAAGATATTTACATAGTGTACAATTTGATGTCGTAATCTTACATTATAAGACACATCATCTGCTTGCTGATAGTCTGCAGATTTCGTTTCACATTTTTAAGCGAAGTCTTCATTAAAGTCAGAGAAGCCCGCTTCCCACTGACTTTCTTTCGCTCTTTTGAAGCTGTGCCATAACTCTTCGAGTGTTGTGTCGACCACTCACAAACACACGCTCATCTTTGTATTTTGTCTTTCCACCTTCGATATTGAAAGCTTGCTTTCGTCGGTAGGAAGCATACAAAGTATTTTCCATTCGCTCTCTTTCTTTCTTTACTTCGTTCTCTATCTTTGCTGGATTTCTCGCGGCTACATATTGCAAAAACAACACACTAACTGAGATGACGCCAATGAAATATTAATATATTTCAATGCAAATTGTTTAATAATGCAATTATTTTACAAGTTATTTACAAGTTTTACATATTATTACGGTGTAATCTGTCTTTTTGACAGGCGTAAACAAACTGAACATTTAAGTAGTTCAGTTCATTCGTATGATATATCGACGGTTCCCAAGTAAAAATGGTATATATATGCTATATATAGTGTAACATAACAAAAGATGATGAGAGGCAATGGGTAAAATCTGAAACTAAATAAATATTATTACTATTTGAAAACAGAGAAATTAAATTATAATTGGAAAATATTGTACGAATCTTATTAATTAACTAATGATTTTATAATCTATTTGGAAAATGGTTATGGATACTTGGTTAGGACGTCCAGCTGTCAAAACACACAATAGATGATGATTTGTTTTGAAGAATCAGTCGATAAAGAAGCCATAGTCAGATCCGGTTAGAACAACGACCTCTATTGGTTGAAAACAATGGCACAAAGGTATCAACGCGAGAACTACATTACCAACAATGAAACGCTCGACGTTATCTACCTGCCACCTACAGTTCTTGCTGGGAACTTACTCGTTACGAAAATGCCGGACTGACGAATACAAGATGGCGAACCGACTTTATAAAAGCACGAACAACACGTGCTAAATTGCTCATTGTTCCTCGTCATCTGACTAAATCGAATTACTTGATAGTTATAATTTTGGTGCAGTGTCTCGAACGGTGGCAGCTGGACGCCATTTTTCTGCTAGTTTGTTGAAAAAGAGAAATGAAATGAGGTAATCGTTAAATTTATTTAGTGGATTCAATATTTTTTGCTTATGAGAAACCTGTGCGGATCATGGTTAATTAACGGGGTTCAAAATCAAAAAGAATAAAAATCGATAATTATACTTTCTTTGAAATTAAGGTTACTTATAAATAATATAATTGAGATGAAATACTTTTGGTAATGAGAATTAAATTTGTATATTTTGCCTAACAAAAAAAAGGAATGAAATATTATTCATATTTTCTTTTGAAATTTTGACTAGTTATTTCAACTGAATGTTTTACCCCTATTATTACCTAGTCCGTTTTAAAAATTGAGATTAATGAAAGTGATTCATACGTAAACCATGACGAACGCGACATGAGTCTCATGTAGAGCAAAGTTAAGTGAAAATTGTTTTATTAGATTTATTTTTTTGGCTAGAAAATTTAGATTTTTTTAGTACGGTTACTAAGTAACCTGTCGCCCAACGACTGGATAACTAGAACTTGATAAGACTAGATAAAACTATTGGAAAATAAAAAGAAAATAATAAACTAAATTGTAAATTGAAATTTTTATTTTTAAAACAAACAAATAGGTTATAATAGTTTATATATAGCTAGTATATATACAATATATATAAGGTATATATACTGCTATATATATGCTATATATACTACTATATATACGGTATATATCGGTACCTCGGCCGAAGAAAGTGCCGATTCAAATGTAAACATTGTTAATACGACTAAAAGAAGACAGACTTATGCAAGATTATATTATATCTATCCCTGTTTAGCTATAAAAGTATGTTTACATTTGAAACGGCACTTTCTTCGACCGAGGTACCGATATTATATTTCATAATCCATCCATCTTAAAAAAGTTGATGGCACCCTGAAGTTTGATCATTTGTAACACCTATAATCGTCTTGTGATTGGTCGTCGCAAAAGTATCGATATATCGCTATTGTATGCATATATCATTTATATTGGCAGCTTTTTGTATTAAATATTATTTAGACTCGTAGTGATCATATCTAAATTATTAATAAATTCATATTATATTATTGCTGTGCGTAACTATTGGTTCAACAATACTAATATTATTGAATCTTGCCGTGTTCGTTTTTAGGAAAAAACAAACTAACCCGTATTTTATCTCTTTCTTTTCCGTAAGAAAGAAAGAGATAAGACACGACGGCCTTCATAACTCTGATCTTGTATTCAATATGGCGGATAGCGCACTATTTGAAAGATTTAAGAGGAATTTTGGAATATATAACTATTACCATTTTAAATTTAATAATGCTTCATGTACTTTACTGAAAAAGAAAACAAAATTATAAAGAATTACGTTTATAAAGAAGTGTTTATGTAAATTTCATTACTAAATTCTTATAAAATTATTGAAGACGAATTTTCGATTAAATTCGCTTTATTTATAACAATTAAAATTTGAATAATACATATTTTTATTTGGAATAGCAATTGAAAATATACCTATTGTAAAAGAATTATATAATAAAATCATATAAAAAATTAAAGTGATTTTATTACATGTTCTTTTTTAATTGATAAAAGTTAATTTCGTATGTATGGAGGTATAATTTTCAAGAGAAGAAAAGTTAATGTTGTCAACAGCAGACGTGATTCTATAAAATATTCATTTATTAATCACATATTGTTGAAATATGGTGTAAATATTTTAACAATTTTTATAGGACCTAACGAAATTCAGGTGGATTGACACATATTTTTAATTGTTTATTAAAGTTAACTTTTATTTATAATTTTGTTTTATTATAGTCATTTATATCACGAACTTTAGAACTCAGATAAATTGTACTACTATTATTTATTAACTTGAAAAAGAACGAGAGTTGTGAAATGATTTTTGATAATTGCTTCCTATGATGAACTATATGCGTTGCGGATACGGATTTATTTCATATAGACGTAACCATAATTCTGAGGAAGCAAAATATATATCACAGAACAAGCAATATATATTTTATGTACATTTATGTAAGCATATTTATGTAACGATTTGCGTAAATTATACAGCCTAATATGGTGTGTCACATGTACATTAGAAATTGTGACTCAATTTTAACAACTTTGTGACTTAATTGAGATCCTAAATGTGACTTAAATATGACACCGGAAATATAATATTATAACAATAATTATAATTGTTACTATATATCGTTAAAATTGAATTTTAAGTTGTTCCATTTATGTCACAATTGAGACACAGGATCTTAATTAAGTTACAAATTTGTCACAGTTCAGTCAGAATTATAACATTTTTCACATTTTATAAAATGTGAAAACCAAAGTTTTTATAGTCACACCAAAGGTGTCACAATTCAGTAGCTCTGAATTTGATATTTTGACAAATTTGTGAC
>JABFOZ010000098.1:0-10510 GCA_022817625.1 Calliscelio sp. ZL-2020 | reverse complement strand
ATTAAAATGATAATTAATACAAATTGAAGTGAACTTAAAAATGCTTTTTAAAATAAACAATTAAAAAACAATAAAAATGTCTAAACAATATAACAAAACACGCCTACAACAATAAACATTTCAAAATAGCATAACTATGAAAATTCGTTCATTAACTCCATATATCTCAGTCGCGCCTTCTTTCTGGTATCCATGTCCAAACTTCTTAAACTTTCGTATACCATTTGCGACAAATGATAATCTACGTCTTCTGGAGGTTTTTCTTTCGACTGAAAGCTGTTCAGAGTTTGGAGGGATTTTTGAAGCAGCTCATCCTCGACGTCTTTTGATGCTTTTCGCTTCAAGCTTTTTTAGGAAATGCAGTTTCATTTGGTAAAGATTCCTTGGTCTTTATCGGATCAGGTAATTGAAATGCAGACATCGCATTGAAACCTGTGTAAATTATTAAAATAATACATTGTGCAATAGTTTGCAATTCTAATGATGCTGAAGCTGGCAAAAAATAGAAATTGGGCCTAAAACCAGTGGTCCTCAATTTCAAAGAAATATACCATTTATAATGATACACTGAATATAAATAACAACAAAAAAATATCAAAAAATAAAATAAATATCTAAGCAAAATTCGGACATTCGAATTACTATCCTTTAATTGTGATTAGTAATTATTATAAATAAATAATAATAACTTTTAGATATGCAAACTATAAATAATATAACTTGTAGATATGCAAACGACCAAATTTTGTCCAGTTAATCCTTGCACCTCATGGAACATTTTTGTGAATTTTGGTCGTTTGTATACTTATCGATCAAAAGTTATTAACATTTGTTTGTAACAATGACAAATTTACTGTTTTTTGGTGGCTGATTTTCCTTTGATGGACTTTGATTTAATAAATCAAATTCATGAAATGAAAAAGAAAGACAATCATCCTCATCCAAATGAAGTAACGCATCATCTTGAGGGATACTAGAAGTAAGTGCTGGTATTTCTAAAATAGCAGTAGTTGCGTCTTGCTCGAAACTATTGGACAATCTTAGAGTTTCACTCCTTTTTCTTTCTTTTGTTGTCTCTTTCGGTGCATTAGTGACATCGTAAATGATGCTAAATAATTTTTTGTATTAGTAGATATATTTTTATGTATACACTTGTTATTTTGATTACCACACTTAAAATTGTATTAAAAATATGATACAATTTTAATTGCATTATTATATTAGAAAAAAATATAACATTATATGATTATTAAAAACTGTATATACAACTCTTACAATGAAGAATTATTTACTATAATGCCGATATTACAATTATTATAATTTATATAGTAAAAATAATATAAACATATATATGATAAGAATTAATAATCTTGTTAATTAAAAAAATGATAACATTTAGGTTTTTCATTTGATGATCACGTTTCAAATAATAAATGTTTCATTGATAAACAGTTAATAAAAAAATGTAAATAAATCTTTTAATGCTTATGTGATAATAAAAATACAATATCAAATAATCCATAGATAAATTCAAAAAAGAATACATAAAAACTATATTTAAAAACTGTATTTTTATTTCATTAAAAATAATAGTTAAAAGTTATTTAATAACATATAAGAAATGAATGTAAATGTAAAATGTATTAATTTTACTTCAAGCCTTCCAAATGTGGAAGTAAAAACTGCAATTCGCGTCCAAAAATTTTGTCCATTTTTAAGACCTCGCTTTCTAATACTTTTTTTCCCTCCTTCGAGATTTTGGTAAGGGCCCTTCTTCCATTATCACGAATTTGTTTCCACCGTTTTATAACACCTTCACCTTATCCATATAATAAACAATTTTTAAATATTGTATTAGTTATAGGACCAAGATTATTTGTATTTTTTATGTTAGGGATAAATTACTTGATTTATTCAACTTAAGGGCAATCTTTTCCATGCATTTTTGTCTTTCCGGATTTGAAATTCGTGAAGTTAAACTTTTGCAGTACAGTGATGGTTTTTCCTTCACCAGTTGAATTAACTTGATGTTGTCGCTGTGTGAAAATGTGTCGCTCATTTTTGCATTTATTAATTAATATAAAGAGAACTCGGTTTATATGTCAAGCAATGACTAATTATCAATTATAAAATAATTAATTAGTTTGAATAACAGTCTTATGTTTATGACAAATGATGATATTTTGTTTTTTATTTTTGAAATAATTTGAAAGTGAAGATTTCGAAATGGTTCTAAATATTGTTTGACAGTTGTGACATATATTATGTAACGTGTAGTGAAATGTCAACATATTTAAAATCGATCTATGTATAGAAAACGAGTTTTAAACTACGGATAATTGAATATTTAAAAACATTTTTGTGGTAAATTTATATTTTAAAGAAAATAATTAATTACAACTTTTTTAATCAAATTATATAAACAATTCTTGGACGATTTTTTTATGATAATATATAAATAATATTCAACATTTTATAGATATCTATATATTGGCTACATTTTTAAACACAATCTGCAAATTCAGTGTGCAATACAAATCTTGTATAAGTTGTAAGGCATCCTTTTTTGATAAAGGTAATAAATTTCCTTTTACTTTTAATTATTGTATTTTCTTCAATGATTTTTATGTATGAAAATGATCGTCGAAATGAATTACACAATTTTTTTTAATATAAAAAAATCTTTTTGGTTCTATGTACTCTTTTCACTCTAAAATTAAAAATACAATTTTATTGTATAAGTACAATAATATTTGTATAAGTATATTCACGGAAAGTAAAAGTCAGTTAATATAATATGTGAATTCGTTGAATAAAAAGATGCACTTTTATCATGTTAACAATCTATATTAAACATTATTTTTTAAATGTATATAATCATTTAACGAATATTTAATATTATTCGTTACTAACTTTCAGTTGCTAAAATGAATCCACGTGATACTGAACTTAATATTCAGCCCTTGATAATCATTATTATTATTGCTCTGATTCTAAAACGACGACAATCGATCAGAAGATGGTGGGTTCGACCATTGCTTCAGAATCGGAACAATTCAATAATTTGCTGGAACAAGTGAAACCAAAATTACTGAAAAGAAGTAGAAGAGAAGCGCTCCCTCCGAAAATGCGATTACTTATTGTTTTATTGTTAGTATTTTAAGAATACGAAAACTGTTTCTTTAATATTCCTAAATTTTATCTCTCTCATTCATTTAAAGATCAGAAATGACCATCTTACAAAAAAGATTATCATAATTCCAATTAAGTAGTTTCTAATTCCTTAATAAATAAGATAATATATTATATTAATAAGAAAAATCTACTGTTACAACAGTCAAAATAAGACCATGTTTAATCTCGTACAAAATAATCATTAGTGTATTTTCAAGTAATTGAAAATACAATCATTCTCTTAAAAACAGATTTTTTATTCCAAAAATAAGTGGTATAAGCTGCCACAAAAATTAAACTGTAATTATGATACATTTTTCTTGGGTTTAAAATGCTTAACATTTCTGATAGAAAAAACAGTTTGTATTAAAATTTGTTTATATTATTGTGTTTATCAGTATATTAATCTAAATCATAATTGTTATAAAAACTAACAGAAGTTAAAATGTAATCAATTATTTCTGTTATTTATTAATCTAATAGAAAAAGTAGTTTATCTTTTATGTTTATAATATAATCTCACTTATAATATACATATAAGATCACAGAAAACGGATTTTTATTGGTTCTGAAAAAGAGGGTGATTTATTACTGAACAAAAATTATTATTCTTTTAAATTCCACCCTTATAATCAACAATTTATAAACTATTTACATTGGTTGCGTCTTTGTTGCGATTCCCGCAAAAAGGAGATACTAAAGTAGTATTTACTTGAACAGAACAAAGAAACAAGAGAAACCTTCAGAGATCTATTGATAAAAAGCTTCAATTTATAAGTTAAATTAAATTAACTCTAATTAGATACAGCAAAATTATGATAAATTGAAATATGGTCATTTTCGATCCCAATTTTTGCAAATTTTGTAAAAATTGGGATCTTAACAAAATAAAATTCTGTTTGGGCTGCTACAACTGAAATTGTTATCAATTGCAAATATATATATATTTTTTAGTTATCTTAGTACTGCAACAAATATGAAAACGGTAGCATCTTTCTTTCTAATTGGAAAGTCAACAACGAGTAATGTGATTTATGAAACATGTAAAATTTTGTGGAATGAGCTTTCTCCAATTTATTTGAAACCACCGACAGAAGAAGATTGGAAAATAATAGCAAAAGATTTTTATGAATTATGGAATATACCAAATTGTATTGGTGCTGTCGATGGCAAGCATATGCAGATGAAGTGTCCAGGAAAATCAGGGTCGCAATTTTATAATTATAAACATACCTTTAGCATTCATTTAATGGCTATGTGCGATGCACGGTATAATTTTATTTGTGTCGACATTGGAGCATATGGCTCACAAAGTGATGGAGGAGTTTTTAAAACCAGTGAATTTGGAAAAGGATTTGAAGCTAATCAAATGAATGTCCCATTAGAAAATATTTTACCTAATACAAATCAACTTTTTCCTTATTATATTGTCGGAGATGAGGCTTTCCCACTTAAAAAATATATTATGCGACCATTTCCTGGAAATAATTTGACGTTAAAGCAAAAAATTTTTAATTATCGTTTGTCGAGAGGTAGAAGAACAATCGAAAATACTTTCGGAATTTTGTGCAGTCGATGGAGAGTATTTTGGAGCAAAGTCGATATTGGTGAAAAAACAATGGAAGCGATTACATGCGCAGCAGTAGTTTTACATAATTACATTAATAAAACTGCATCGAAAGATGATTTGAATATAGAATGTTCATCGAATTATTTTGATCACTATGATGAGGCGGGAAATTTAATTTTGGGGACATGGAGAAGAAATAATGGAAATATGCCAGAATATTTAGATGTGAACGAAGTTCCTGGAAACATTAAATTATTGAGAGATTTGCTGGCTCATTACTTTACTGTACCTGCTGGTTCTGTCCCTTGGCAAGACGAAATAATCTGTCAAACCGAATAATATCTATTGCATTTGTTTATGGTAAATATTCCTATTAAAAATCATCTGAAGCTACAGTGATCAGGGAGAAAAGGACAAATGGTTGGACACCCATTTAAAATGTATTAGCGGTCCAGCTTTTCTGTCCTTTTGCTGGTCAACTTTATTTTAAGTCCTATTAGTAAAAATATTTCATTAATTTGATTCGTACAGAAATATTTGATATAAGGGATTTCATGTAATAACAATCGCTACAGTATTTAACAATCAATATATTTTGAGTCTATCAAAATATTTTATATCAAATATTAATGAAACTAACAAATAATCGGGAGAAATATTAACTGGTACATTGCTTTTATATATTCAAAAGATCTTTAAATATTTCTACATTTAATAATACAAGGATATAAAAATAAATTGCTATCTGTAAAATACGACACAATTTGATACATTGCTGGTGTTCTGTCAATGTCGATTTGTACTCTTATGTAATTATATGAATGTAGGGCTCGGGGCAAAACGCCTATCCATGTACTATTAATTATGTCAGTAAATCACACTAAAAAGTGTAATGATCTCAATATACACTAGGCAAAAAAGAGAGTTATCTTGATCGGACTTCCTGGAAAGAAGGAGGGATACAGGTGGAGAATGTTTATGAAAATGAAATCTACTTAGAGAATTTGAAAGAGGAAGGATCAGGTTATAATCTAAAAACAAGTTTCATTTCTGTTAAGTGTAAATTACCAAAATGACACTATATTGAAAATTCGGGTCCGATCAAAGTGACTCTTTTTTTTGCCCAGTATATAATTCAAAATTCTCATGTATTTGAAAAAATCTCCTTTTGTATTTGAAAAAGACTCCTTTTGTATTTGAAAAAAACTCATGAACTATCTACAATTAAGATATTATAAATGCGTTTTTATGAATCAACATAATAAAAAAAGAAAAAATTACCATATCTTTTAATGACATTATACCGAGAGATTGAAAATAAATAAATGGTGAATTCTTATGTAAATCACCGTGATAAGCGCTCAGAAAAATTCATATGTACGATTTATACTATTTCATAAATAAAATTTACTCGTTAATTCCTATGCGCTTTGCATCAAGGTCATTATTCTGATAGCCAATTCATTATATTAATCCATTCATTAAATAATTTATTTGTTAAATAAAAAAAAGACATGGATATATAATACGAAAATCTCACCCTGAATATATTTCAACAGTAGTCATCTTTTATAAACTATTATCAAACAAACTGGTCAGGGCCTATAACTATTATATAATTGAATCAGTAAATGATTTCTAATACGTGCAGACTAAGATAAGTCTTATTAAAAACCTGCCTAGTTTTGCATTAACAATATTGGTAGCGCTGAGGGCTAAATTTAATCATCTAAACAATAAACGAGAAAGCAGCATTATTATGGTTTAATAACTTTTTCTGCAACTGATTTTTTGTTAGATACGTCTCGTGATATGAATTATCGAACTGTAATAGCCAAAATGTTTTCTAAACCATTATATTTATTTCAGTGAAATGAGTGAATCTCCTTTTAATAAAAACGAAGATTTAGAACTAATAGAATTAATTGAAGCATACCCTGCTATTTACGATAAAACCTGCGCAAGTTATAAAAACAACATGATTCGACAAAACATTTTTGAAAGCATCGGAATTCAGCTTCAAAAATCAAGTAATTTCTAATAATTAAATACAGAGAAAATTAGAAAATGTCCAAAATTTAGTTACAATTATTAATTATACAATTATTTGTTTCCTCTGTGTAATCGTGCAGTATATGAATTTATATTCCAAGTTTTAAGAATCAATTTATTTCACCTTATTACTAATTATATGTTATTTATTCATAAAAGGTGAACAAGTTTCAAAAAGATGGCATTTTCTAAGAGATAAATTCAGAGCGATTATGGCCAAAATTAACAAACTTGCTCCATCTGGGAGTGGATTATCAGAAAGCCTAGTTGATCAAACAACTATATTATACGCTAAAAAATTGCAGTTTTTATTACCACATTTAGAAAACAAAAGGTAAATGAACTTATTATGTAATAAAGTTTAACTGTTACACAGGGTAAAAAGAAAGCATGGACATTTTAAAAAAGTATACACCCAGCGTCGGTGAATCGTGGAGTCCAAATATTCTAACCAAAAGCATCTGGACTCCACGATTCACCGATGGTGGGTGTATGTTCATTGAGAGAAATATCTAGTAACCACCACTAAAATCGGGGTAACCGTTACCAGAAAAACCTGACAATTTTCGTATTATAGTCCAAACTATTATATTTATTATAGTCCAGAAATTTCTGCTATACAGTGTCAGTATCCAGTAATAGTTACAAGACAATCTATCGGTTGCTAGCTTGACGTCAAGCCAGCGCCTCCACTTTTCAAAATTTCGACCCTTGTCGAAATGTGTTGAAATTAGTCTTTAATTAGCTCAAAATTATTTACAATTAATAGACATGTATTTAGTAGTAACATTAATATTATTGTAAAGAAAACACAATCCTTTTTGTATCATAAATTTACATCAAATCATTGTTATTATTTTAAAATATAGTTAACCAATTTTATTTTACATGTTCTTTAGTACACTGAGAAAAAATAGTATGGTTAGTTTAAAAATTCACTGCAAAAATATAGTATTAATAACCATATTACTTTTTTCACTATAAAATATGGTAATTTTAACTATAATATAGTCAACGTGACTATACGTGTATGGCGAATTTTTAAACTAACTATACTGCATATGGTTATTATAACCATGCTTTTTTCTGAGTGTAATAATGTTAATTTATTATATTCGAGTATTTTTATACCTTTTAAAGTAATAATTATTATTACTTATTATATAGAACAATTGGTAACTTCAGAATGACGGACAAACAAACTGAGAATATTATCACCTTTCCAGGAATTTTGGAATTAACTAAAGGTTCAAATATTTTATTTACATTTTTATGTCGGCAAGTTACTTTAAAATATTATAGAACAATTCGTTTTAATTTTATTAACACAGTTGAAAAAGTTTGAATTTTATCTTGGATTTCTCTAATACCTTCTTGTCCATTCTTATTTCCTTGAAAGTATAAAATATTCGAATATATTTTATAGGTTCTAATGTGATTAACACGAACAAGGTACCTACTAGAAAAAATAAAAATACAACCCCCAAAATTCAAAGAAAAAGTACTCGAGACAACGTAGATGAGCTGCTTCAAAAATCCCTCCAAACTCTGAACAGCTTTCAGTCGAAAGAAAAACCTCCAAAAGACGTAGATTATCATTTGTCGCAAATGATATACGAAAGTTTAAGAAGTTTGGACATGGATACCAGAAAGAAGGCGCGACTGAGATATATGGAGTTAATGAACGAATTTTCATAGTTATGCTATTTTTAAATGTTTATTGTTGTAGGCGTGTTTTGTTATATTGTTTAGACATTTTTATTGTTATGTTTTTTGTTTGTTTACTTTACAAAAATTAGTTTTTTAATTGTTTATTTTAAAAAGCATTTTTAAGTTCACTTCAATTTGTATTAATTATCATTTTAATTATTACTATTAATTATTATAATTAGCACGTATTATAATTATCATTTTTTGCAATTAATAAATATTTACAATTAAAAAAGTGTTTATATTTCACTCGTAAGTTTTGAAAATGTAATTATTTCTAATTCGAACTTTTAGCAACAAAATTTTAAAAAATCAAATAATAAAACATTTTTTACTCCGATTTTATTAACAAATAATCACGTTTTTATACCATTACTTTTAATTATAACATTACATCGTTCCAAATGTTCGAAAAGATTTATTTATAGCTACGCATGCGTTCCTGCGTTTACTACGCGATACCGTGCGTTTTCGCGTAAGATCCGCATGCGTTCATGTGTTTCCCGCGTCGTTTCAAGCGTTCTCATGCAACGCCTCACTTTTTCGTCCGTATTCGGGCGGTTGCGCGTGCGTTAAGCGTAAAGCGTAAGCGTAAGAAAACGCTTCTATTGTGAACTATCCTTGAGGTATCTTCGCGGGAACTTTGTGGAATTCAGAACTTTGTGGGGTATGACAGAAACAAGAATAACTTTATATTGACATAAACCACCTACTTATCGTAAGAGATAAGGGGCGTCAAGGCGAAAGCTGGAAAGGATTTTTATTATTTATTATTTATTAACTACGTTCTAAAAATGGGGTAGACGCTCAATTGAATAGAGCATCTATCTCCCGCAGTTTTTTAACGTGGTTCTCTGCCAGGAACTTCAAAGGAATGGACACCTTAGTATCGCTCAGTATTCGTGGTTTTTGAGGAGTGGTTTTATCGGTGGATGCTAGTTTTTTGGTTGGAGAAGGTAACGGCGTTTGCGGAGATGTCGGTACTGAGGACGGCCTCTGTTCGGTAAGAAGTGGAAGGTCAGGTTTCAACGGCTGTTGAGCTGGTGAAGAAGGTTGCTTCGGTGATGGCTGCTGAACGAGTGTGGGTTGTTGTTGAACGGGTATCTGTTGAGGTCGGATGGTTAGCTGGAGTTGGATGGGCGGCAGGAAATCAATCGGGATCAAGCTCTAGAGCAGATACGTTTCCCCGTGGTCGAGTGGCTTCTGTTTGCAGAGCTGGGTGTCGACGCCCTGTATCTGTTTCTCGAGCCCCTTCTTCTTTCCTTGTAGTACCTCTCGTCTCTTCTTGGCGTTGTATAACTTGTGCTTCTTGCCTGCTCGTTTAGGCATTCGATGTCCTGTTCTAGTTCCTGGTCCAGCGCTTGCTTCATGCGCTCCCAGAGAGTTATCAATTCCTCCGTGTGGGTGTCGAGGCGTTCCCGGGATGCTCGCTTCCTTTTTCCGCTGCGGAACTTCTTCTTCATAGAGAAGCGAAGGAGACCCGCTCTAGCGTACTCTCGCTGAAGCGAGGTCTCTCCGCTTTTGTAGCCTCAGATGTCGGTAGTGACCGTAGGAGCGAGAAAACCGCTACCTAGGTTTAGAGAGCGAGTTCCCCTTTTCAGTGGAACCGCTACCCTGTTGAAAGGGCAAAAAAAACCGGAGCGTGCTACGAAGGCCGCTGCCGAGGAACAATTTATGCTGGTGAACTTGGGGCGAGTATTTTCACCGCGGCCAGTAAGCACCTCAAAAAGTTAGGCAAAAAAAAGGCAAGGAAACAGTCGTCTTAGTACTCTTTTTATTTCGGTTAATTGACTTGTCGTCTGAAAGTCGAAGGCGATCACATGCTCTGCGTCGATGCTTTACATAATATTGGCGCCTTGGCGCAACAGTGAGAAAGGGTTAATATTCGCCACCTGGTTGAAGAGTCGTGAAATATTTAATATTACACTTGGCCGTTTAATGTCGATAATATAGGTAACAAATTTAATGTATCGCGGTAAAACAGAATATCAATAAATAGAATAA
>JABFOZ010000097.1:0-10536 GCA_022817625.1 Calliscelio sp. ZL-2020 | reverse complement strand
AACTAACCAGTTTGAATAAACGTTTTGATTGGCTGATTTATACTCACCAGTTTGAATAAACCAATCAAAAATGCCGACGGATTGTGGGGCAACGGATTTTGTTGTACACTCGAAATGGCGACAATTGTGACATCTGAAATGCTATACTTGAAACTATAGCGCATCAGTGTGCAAGTTTCTGAACTCAGCCCCAGTGCGATTTCAATACAGTTACGTTGGTACAGTCATACGCATTAAAGCCTGGTCTTTCTTAAACACATGTCAAATTTGTAACAAATTGCAATAAGCATGATTTCTATGTAACTATTATTAATGTTTATTTAATTTAACATAGGCATAAGAACAAAACATATAGAATTGATACTCATTTTATATTTCTGTCGAGTTTTACGCATTCTAAAAAGACCAGGGGTCTTTAAATTCTTGAAATCAGCGCGTGCAAGCGCGCCGATTTCTAAACGTATCAACAATGAAATTGTATAACGTCTGAGTTCAGAAGTCTGTGCGCTTACAAGAATAGGGTCCCATATCGCGTGTACGTGTTAGTTTCATGAACGGGGTTCCAAGATTTAATATTTCTTTTGTGTTGGCATTGTCTATTGCGTGTATATGTATGTAACTGTACAACTTGATAAAAATATTATACATTTCAAAAATTGTCAAGTCGAAAATTCTAGTAGATTTAAGTTTTTTCAGCATAATAGAGAGTGCTTACAACTATGGCCTCTGTATATATATATATATATATATATATATATATATATATGCACAAAATAATTTAATTTATTTTTGTAATACAATTTAATCAACAAAATTATTTTGTGCATACAAAGGACCGATCATAAGCACCTATATAGATATAATTAAACTCTAACAACTTTCGGATCTATGGATACATACCAATTCTTCGATATCAATCATAATCACTCTAAAAAATTTGCTTCAAGTGTTGTATTCTTTTCGGACTCTTTTCACCCTTGCTATTTTGAACTCAACTAAAATGGTGCTTTTCTAAATTTATGTAAAGAGAGAAGAATTTAGAATTTAAATTCTGAAAAAAATATTGCTTTATACAGAATGTGTCTAATAAAAAGAACTTACAATATTCCTTTTTGTCAAATGACTTCGTAATTGATTTTTCTTCGGCATTTATTATAACTTCTTGATTCGTTATATGCGAAAAATATACGCGTTCAATCTTCAATTAATAAATGTAGAAGAATATTTCTATTTTACCGCCGACATTAGCGTTACCCAATGTGCACCACGAGGAGGTTGCCGGTTGGATTTTGCACATCATGTGTTTATGTATGTGTTTGTATGTACATTCGTGTATGATTGAATGTTGTTTTTTTGTGTATGTGTGTGTCAAATTTCAAATCTGTTTGCATATCAATTTTTCATATATTCTTTGAATTATATAATATCAGTTATTAATTCATTATACATCAGTTCTTATTCATGCTTTGTTCAATGATTTCTTATTCCTTCTATTTTCAGTTTCATCTCAACAACTTTCATTTTTTTGTAATATTATTATCATTATCAACATCAATTATTATATTTTTATTGCCATTACTATTTTTATTATTTTATTATCTTACCTTACGATTCGATATTTTCAAAAATTAATTACTTATCAGTTTCAATTTGATAAATCTAAAAAGAAAATCAATTTAAAATTATATTATCAATATAGAACAAATTTATTTAAATATTTCTGTAAATACATAATTCTTCGTCTTTTTGTCTTCATTATCAGGAGTCAAGTAAACTTTTAATGATTCCCATGATCGAACGCGTGAGAAAGCAACATAAAGTTGTCCATGATTGAAAACACTTTTCCTTAAATCTACTGCAATTTTTTCGAATGTTTGTCCTTGAGATTTATTTATGGTCATAGCAAAAGCAATTTTAATGGGAAATTGTCTCCTTTTAAATGTAAATGGATAAACATTTTCGCAATATAAAGTAATTCGATTCAAAAAAACAATTTCACCCTTTTTTTCCCCATTCAAAATTTCGCATTTTAATAAATTGTTTCCAAGTTCAAGAACTATCAATCTTGTTCCATTACATAAGCCTTCACTAATGTTTAAATTTCTCAAAAGCATAATAACTGCAAATTTCCGTAATCTCAATATATGAGTTGGTAGACTTGATGGGTTCAGTGTATTTAAGTATTCTGGTAAAATAGCTTCATTGATATCCTGATTGTCACCAGTAACTTCGGCAGTATCAACACTCGTGTAAATTTTTTCGGTTGTTTCATCAAGTAAATTCATGACTTGATGATTAATTTCATCAACGTCTACATTTCGTGCAGATAAGATTCCACGTGTAGCTGCATTTCTGAACTCTTTTTGCTTTACAATGTCTCCGTAAGTATCTATTACCATGTCTGCATTTAAATCTGCGATACATTGTACTGGAACTTCAATATTATCTTGGTCGTCATTCAACTGACCATTTCCTAAATCTAACAAAAATTGGGCGAATCCGCGTTCATGAGGTAATGTACGCATATTTTCAGTTAATGAAAACATTTGAAAATGTGACCACAATGTGCTGAATTTAATAGACAGATTCACTGTCTCTGAACGTGTTCCATACTGTAAAACGGGCAATAATTGTCTAAAATCTCCACCAAGAATAACTATTTTTCCACCAAATAGCAAATCGTTTTGCATCAAATCTTTTAGTAAACGATCCATTACTTCGAGAGCGTAACGTGGAGCCATCGGTGCTTCGTCCCAAATAAAAACATCTACACTTTTAAGAAATTCTCCTTCTTTGGATTGAACTTTGATATTAGATGTTGAATCAGCGAAAAGCGGGACAGGCAATCCTAAAGTTTTATGCACTGTTTTACCATTTGGTAGCAGAGTCGCTGCTATACCAGTAAAAGCCATTGAACAGACTACTTTTCCTTGAGATTTAAGTAAATAATAGAGTGTTGTGTAAGAAAAAGTTTTACCTGAACCACCTGGACCATCTACATATAAAAGCCTTGATTGATTATTATTGTTCACATTCTCTAACAATGCTAAAACATAATCAACTACCTGTTTCTGATCGCAATTTAATTGGTTATATTGTTCCTGTCCAATTTGAATCTCTTGTTGTAACTGTTCATTATCTTCTTCATCAAATTCTTCAGTTACTTGATCCATCTCTGGAAATTGTGCAAAATTCCAACCCTCTTTACGGAGTAGGTTATCAATTTGAGTATAAGCTTTGCGAATTCCTGAAACTCGACCAAATCGTCGCATATAATCTTCAGACATTTGCATTTTGAATTCATCCCACAATTCTTTTGGATGAACTGGTTGACAGTGCATCAAAATTCGAACGAAAAGTAATCTTAAACGTCTTGGCATCATCCAACTTGTAGCTTCATTCATTGCTCGTCTCCATTCTTCATCGTCCTCAATTAAACCTAATGCTAAACATGCTTCTGTGTACGTTTGCATCAATTCACCGTCAACTGTTCTTAACATTGCATAACTTGTTGCTCCTTTGACATTCAATAAAAGAATTCGCAAATGAAACAATTCAAGTTGACTTGGACTTACAGAATACATTCTACCAATAGTATTGAAATGAGCTTGACGTTTCACCCAACGCTGAATTTGTTTTCCATCAACGTTGACTTTTTTGAAAGTGTAATGTAAGGGAATATCGGTATAAAAATACTGACGAGCTTCATCATCTCGTCTGTTCAAATCAAAGTAGTCAATCAACATCGTAATCCTTTCCATTGCAGTTCTTAATTCTACTTCGTTAGCATTGTCACATATAATTACACTTTGTTCGTTCGGTAAATGTACTGGCAAACGCGTAATAGCGTGACTTTTTTCTTGCAACGGTCTACTCAAAATACGCCAACATGCTTCTACTGGTCCAACATATCGCGCTTCCACGAATGCTTTAATTTCATCGTGAGTGAGCTCTTTTTCACTTGTAAATTCACCAACAACTACGTTCGCTGCATCGTGTCCTTTATATATATATTTGTATAAATATTTTACAGATTTGATATTCGAAACAATTTCAACATTAACATGACAATTGAAAATAATTGATAATGCTGGACAATATGGAACGACATATCGATTATCAACTGTAAAGCCTCCTGATTTTTCATATATTTTTCCATTGTCTCGTCTACGATACTTTGGATAGCCGTTTTCATCTATAGTCGTTTCAGGGTGAAAGGGTTTTGGAAAATGTTTTGAGCATTTTCCATTTTCTATACACCAATCCCCACAAGGTCCGTGAATCATATTTTTTATAATTATATCATGTAAGGTCTTGTTAACATTCGGATCTGGAATTTCAGCAGAGATAAATTTATCGACACTTTCTGCATTAGAAATTTTACAATTTCGTTTTAATGTCACTAATAAATGAATGTGTGGTAGACCACGCTTTTGAAATTCTATTACGTAAACGTAAGCTTGAACTTCACCAAAAAATTTCTGTCGCACTATCAAATCTATTAGATAGTCTTTTTTAATATTAAAAACACGTCCACAGATATCTGGTCTGTCAGCAGGCTGTTGTCCTGGAAACAAATTTTCTCGAATTTCACGCCAATTAGGGTTACATGTCAGCGTGATAAACAAATCCGGTTTCCCATATTTACGAACAATAGCCATAGCATCTTGGTAATTTTGCATCATATTGCGGGGAGAACCCGTAAATGATGACGGTAAAATCATAACTTTTCCTAAATTTGCATCAATATTAGAGGCAGCTGATTGCAGATAATCAATTAATCCTTGATATTTCTCTACTCTAAGCTGTTTCTGATTGTATTTACACCAATCAATTCGATCTTTTTCGATTTTCACATAACTATCCACTAACCATTGCTGAAATAATTTTCCTCCTCTTAAAATAACGTTGTCTTCGGTATCACGTATAGCAATACGGGATTGAGTATACATTAATCTCGTCACTCTTTTTCCATTGATTTGTTGAATTCCGTTATGCCATCCTAGTGTACCAAACGGATGATATAAAGGATATATCCAAGGTTCTACATTCGGATCCATTGTATTAACGAACTGTAACTTTTTGTCACATTTATTTCTGATCGTGACGTAATTGTCAGGAATTTCACCATCAGCTGTAGTAGAAAATATTGCTGCAACCTCGTTAACTCTTTGAACATTATATCTTCCCCTATTAATGCCAGATCTGTTCTTTAAAAATGCCATTTGTAAATTAGATACATCAGACCCAAATTCTTCTTGTTGATTTGCAATTTCTTCATGCATCATTTGATATGATTTAGCAAAAACATTATTATTTCGCATAATGTTATCTAGCATGCGTAATAACTCCATATCCAAATTAGAATTCTGAATTGAACGACATTCCGTAGCTTCATTGCTGTCAAGTATAAATAATTGACCAAAGCTAGCATTTTCACCTACTGGCGGATACAAAGCAGTATTTACTTGGTAGTAAATTTGTCCTTGAATCTTAAAACAATACGGTCCTCGTCTTTGTGCACTCAAATTCACTAAATTTGCATTAAATGATGCAAATGAAAAAGTATTATTATAACTTCGAATATTGTTTAAAAATTCATTCGATTTTGGATGCTTACGAGAAAATAATTCCTGAAGTTCATTTGGAAGAGGTGGTAACTGTTCTAACAAAACTTTACCGTGTGAACAGCAGTCGCTAAACGATTTTCCTTTGTTAGCTATTTTTTCCGTTTGAAAATGTTTTGCGTGACAATGTTCGCAAAGAACTTCCATGTCTCCAATATAGTGTTCGCGTACATTATCAATATTAATATCAATAAAACCTTTCTCGTTTGCTCGACGATTTTGATGATTTAACCGATTACGTTCATAAACATTAATATTTTGTCGCCTTGGTTGATCTGGTTCGTATGTATTATCTGGAACTATTAACGGAATTGAGCGGATATTATTATTCTCCGATTCAGTAATTCCTATAGATGTCGAAAAGGGACTTATACACGGACTTGTAATATGCTGAATTGATTCATCATTTGGAGAAATGGTATTTAAATTCCGCGCATTGGTTAACTCAGATTCAGATAGACTCGAAACTTGATGTGAAGCATTTTCTACAGCAAGTCTATCGTTTGTCATTTGACTCTTTGTTACAATTGACGTTTTAAGTGTGGCTGTTGTAATTCCATGCTTCATAAACGATGGAGCATTGTAAATATGCTTTACAATGAAAGGATTTACCGCATTAGATGTACTTACAGGAACAACACCTATTAGAGCACCTGAGGTTGAAGGACCTGCAATACAATGCAAGTCCTGTGTATTTTTCTTTGCTTTTTGCCTTTCTCGATACTTTGCTTGATTTTCAGCATGACGCTCTCTTTTAAGACGCTGAAATTCAACTTCTTCTTCTACTGAACGAACAATTTTTCGTCTCCTCATTTTAGAAAAACAACAACTGAATTTTTAATTTAGTTTAAGTATCACTTCAACTATCACTTCAATTTTAAAAATTTCCAATTAAGTAAAGAAATATTTACTACAAACTGAAACACTAAATTAAATATTTAATAATTAATCAAATTAAAAGACAACAAATAAAAAGGAGTTTGCAAAGGAACTCCCAATGCTCCGACGGCCTTGCACCTGAAAGAAATGAACTGGTAAATATCTGAAATAAATTTTGTAATTGGTATTTGTAGTAAAATACCCTATAGTGTAATATTACACTATAGTACAATAATCTATAATATGTTCAGCTTTATTTATTTAATAATTTTGCAAGAAGAATAACTAAATTTCAACACAAGTGGAAAGTTTTGTTTTAAACACAGGTTCAAATAAATTGTCAGATACATATAATACATAAATGTACAATGTAGTACATTGAGAGGCAGTGTTCCTCTTGAAAAATAAAATTAATTAATTCAAATTATACCAATACATTCTTTAGAGAAAAGTACAATGTGCAAGAAAAAGATTTTAGGGGATAAAAATTTAAATCAGCCATTTTTAATTTTGTAATTTCAAATATAAACTTGTATTTAGTAGACCAAAAAACAATATATTTCATTATCAGATTCCTGACGTCAGATTCCCTATCTCATTTTAAATCACAAATTTGACGTCAGTTCTGTGATATCAGATTTAATAATATAAGGATTGTAAACGTTGGATCGGCCGTCAGATCTGACATCAGATATAATGTCAAATTTTAAATTTAGACAATTATTTACCTCAGAACTTATTCGATATCTAATGTCAGATCTCACGTCAGATCTCCGGTATATTTTTTGTCTAATCTTATGTCAGATCTAACATTAGATTTAAAAATCGTAGAATTATGAACGTTGGATCTGATATCAGATTTGATATTCTTCAAATATTAAACGTCGGATCTGACGTTGGATCTGACGTCAGATCTACTACCAAATGCGGACATAAGATCTTATGTCAGATCTGACGACTATTATTTTTGTCAGGGGGCTCAACGTTCAAACGTATTTTTCTTGAATTTATAAAAATGCAGTTTTATCTATAGTTTTTCTTAAAAGCCACAGATATAAGGTAGTTTTACCGGTTATCAAGTTTACCCAATGTTTCAGTTATTGACACTTCAAAAATTGAAAATATTATAATAAATACACTGTCATTCGAAAATGCAAACAAACTTTTTAAACTTAAGAATGTCAATTTTATATTATTTTCTGATAATAACGTTATAAATAAACTTTTTGCCATGAATTTCCAATAAAATGTCGAGAACCAGCACAATTATCTTATATAGTTTGAAAATAAATTTAACTTTGAAAACAAATTCAACTAAAAAATCACATTATCCCGTGTAATTTAATTAATAATATAATGTATTTTAATGAGATTTTACAGTAAATTCTGCGTAAAAATCAGACGTTTGTTGAAGTCGGAGCGTTTGTCTGTATTAGTCAAATGTCTATAGTAAATTTTCAATTTGGCAATACACAAATAGACAAACTCTAACAGTCATCTAATTTAAGTGAAATCTTACAGAAAAATTACATGACAAAGAACGTTTTTTAAATAACCTTTTTAAAACAAAATGTTATCTTAAAAGACATCTTCGTTTAAAGCAGATTTTTATTTATTATAACAAACAATTAAAAACTATTTGTATAATTGTACTTAACCATTTTTGAAAAATTATCTTAGAGTTATTACTTACACGCGTTATAATAATGCGTAATGTTGATGGCCAACTCAAAGACAACAGGGAAATACGGGCACTGACAATTAACAGAACAATTATTAAAACGAAATGTTCTATTCTCACAATTAATAAATCGATAAATACGACTTGTCATTGACAAACATCAACCGTGAAGGTAGAAGAGATTCAATCTCTTTAACAAATGTGAACCGAAAACATTCTATATGCTTTAAATTTGGAATATTGACATATTTAATACAAATTGTTGTGAAAATTCTTAAAATTTAGAAAAAATATAACAGAAAAAAATTACAAATGTGTCATAGATTCGTCATAATGAAAAATAATATGACTTATTGCTTTTGAAAATTTTTATTATTATGCAATAACTTCTTAATAAAAATATAATAAATCGTATATATTATGTTCTTTATCACTAATTAATCATGAGATTATCATACAAAATTAATGTGTTGTAAAGTGTTTCTTGTAATATCGGTCCAGATTGTTGCTTTGGAATTGATAGAATGATGATGGTTAAAAACAGATTAAGATGTCCAATTATCATATACGAAGATTAGGTAAAAGTCTTAATTTAAAAATTTTAAATTAACATTTTAAAAGTATTTTTTTCTACATTTCTACATTAGAAATAAAAATAAAGAATTTATCACGTTTATTAACTCAGTCAACTTTGACATTTTTTTGCTAAATTATTTAATTTTGATAAATTAAAGAATTTAATGAAAGAATATGTTGTTAAAAATAGCTTGAAAGACTGTTCCTGGGAAAAATCATATGTTATACAATATGACTAATAGTAAAACATCATGACTTGATATATATGCGGAAATGATTATTATATTATTTTATTTAATATTTTCATCATTATTAATTTTCAATAAATTATGTTTTATTATTTAAATCTGATTTGTTTCGTTTTTCTATTTAATACATATAAACATCCCTAAATATGCTGAATCTTGGTTCTTAGTTAATTATGATCATATTGGAAAAAGAGCACAAAGTTTTTCATGAGATAAAAGATAAAAAATAATTTCTCAAACTCAAATTAACATAAAACGGCAGCTTAAAATTAACATCAATTTATTTATGTTTCCATTTGAAAAACAATACAAATAAATATAAAACACTGAACCACATGTAATCCTGACGCGCAAAATTGACATATCATCTCGCAACATTTAAACAATGACACGCACATAATCTGTTATTTAATAAAACAATTTTTTTAAACGTTCGTTGGGTTTTGTTATAAAATAAAAAAACATAAATAAACATTAAACATATTCTAAACATACATGTAACCTCACGAACGCCTGCGCGATCCGTCAAACTGTCACAAGGCGAAATTTAAATGATAACTTCGGAAACTAATGCGTCGATCGATAATCGACTTTTTCTATCCATTTTCATAGTTTAACCAATCCCGTGGTGAGTTACAGCGATAACAATGTAATTTCGATTTAAGCCAACTTAACAACGCCATCAACTTTATAGAAAAGGATTATATGTCACGTAGCTCGACCAGCAGGTTTTACATTGGTCCGTCGGGTTGATATAATATTAATAAATTAATTAATCTTCATAGACGGAGTATTTTTCCCGCATAGTTACAAGACTGTTATATACATATACTCTAATTACTTTTTCAGTTATATATTGAGTATTTATCGACATAATAAATAGTCAAATAAAAACAGTTTTATTAGTAAGAGATGGAGATATATTCTCTCAGAGCGAGACACAGCCAACAGAATACGCTATAAGTACATAATGAGAAACGATATTTCTAACCTAACGGACAGGTTAGGTTAGAAGTATCGTATCTTCTAACCTAAAATTCACGGACAAAAAGTCTTATTTTTTATCTCTGACAATATTTTCAACCTCGTAAGTAAATTCTAACAATGCTAAATAATTTATGAAAAGTGTTTTTTTGAAAAATAAGTCTCAAAAACTGTATTTCAGACGAAAAAATATTTTATTTGATACACAGATGATAAAAGATAATGTTTAACTCATTCCGCCGGGAAAGTCTTCTAGAATCTCCGTGTGAGCCGCGTGGGAATAGTGTGCATTTATTAGTGATTGCATTTGAATAGCATTGATGGGCGTGCCCTATCGTTTGTTTGTGTGTATCGATGAATCTTTGGAGGGGATACGCAATCCGGCGCAATGAGTTAAACAATTGAACTTGATTTTTTCGTGACTTGTTCACGCGTGCGTTCAAAAATTATTCTGTCCATGTGGCGATTGGAAAATTTATTGTAAATTTGTTGTATTTGAGAACACTGCATAAAGTGGTTTATAGAGAAATTACATGATTTA
>JABFOZ010000096.1:0-10537 GCA_022817625.1 Calliscelio sp. ZL-2020 | reverse complement strand
GTTTTCGATTAGTATTTACGTGCTGTGACGAGAAATAGTTCTGTCCCTCTTATTTGAATATTTCCGCGCGTTTAATAATTGCGGAACGCATTGTGGTGCGACCCTAGCGCCGCCGCCACTCGTGTGCGACACCGGCGCCAAGCATCGCCATTGTCGGTTCAGACTTGCGACTGACCGAATGTCCCGATCTCGCTCTGCGACCCCGAGCAAGTACTCCGCGTACCGAGCGTCCTCGCGAACGACAAGTGTTCGCGAGTTTTGTGTGTGTGCGCCCACCCAGGACAATGAGGATGCAGGGCTAAGGCGCCAAGCCGGCCGGTAGCGAGGGTGTGCCTCGCCGGGATGACTTCGCGGGCTTTGCCCGCGCCATCAAGCATGTGAGTCCGTTCTATGCTCCACGTCGCCGTGGCGGCCGATCTCCACCGGGAGATCACCAGGCCGCCCGGCGATGCACGCACGCGCCTTTGCATTCGTTGTAGTTCTCTCTCTCTCTTGATCGTCATGTTCCGCATTCATTTCCATATTTCCTGTAATTTGTATCGTTCTCGCGACTTAAAGACTTTGGTTTCTTTTGTTTTATTTTTCGCGAGGAACAATTAATGTTCGATGCCAAGTGTTTGTTTTGTTTTGATGCCGGGCGACGACCTTTGTCGTCACAGCTCGGCCGCCATGCAAACCAAAACAATGGTTTATTTTGTTTTCTTTCGGTTTGTTTTGTTTCGAACAAAATAAGTTGTGGCGAAATAAAATAGTGATATTATTTGATTTTGAATAAAATAAGTAAATTCATTTGTTTTATTTGGTTTGTTTTCATGTTTCGTCGCTGGGCGGCAGCACTGGCTTCCACAGCTCGGCCGACGTGCCAAACGTCGAAGTTATTTTCATGCAATGTTTTGATTATTGTTGATTGCAAATCAACTACAATATTATTCTGTTGTTTCAAGCAAGTCTTCATGTTTTCATTTCCGCGAATTAGTCAAACATTATGATTGGGGAACGAACCATTAACTTGACAACGAACCTCAGGGATAACCTCTATGGCTGACAAGATTTTGTAATAGCTATCAAACATAATAAACGTATTTTACTGAAAAATAGTAATAATAATAGAAAAAACATAGAAAGTATGTATAAAAATATAAAGCGGAATATGTGAAATATTTACAAGCATGTACGATTATAATAATATGAAAGTAATGAAATATACTATAGTAATGACGGAGTAGTAACTAGTAATATAATGAACATATCAAGAACCGGTATTTTGTTGCTGAAGTAGATAATCACCCAGAGAAAAAAACGACTCGTTGGCGACTCGTTTCCAACTCGTGTCCGACTCGCTTTCGATTCGTTTTCGAGTCAGAATTTGGTTTAACAAGTATTAAGAATAGACGATTCGAAAACGAGTTGAAAACGAGTCGAAAACGAATCGGAAATGAGTCGGAAACGAATCGTTGAATTTGTAATATATAACGTAAAAAGTTCGATATACTAAGACGACTCGATTCCGATTCGTTTACGATTCGTTTCCGACTCGTTTACCATAACATTAGTCAAGCCGGAATTTTCAATGAAAGAAACAACCGCCTTCAAATATGACATTTCTGTGTGGAAAGGTCCGAGATGAATGAAAATCCGCCTAAAATCTTCTTTATACATAGACTCCAATTGCATTGCCATTTTTACAATTGCAAGGTCATAAGTTATCGTTATATACTTTTGTTGGCATTCATCAGCAATTTGAAGCGCTCGTTACATCGTTTCCATTACAGCAGATGGATCTGTAGGAGATAAGTTAATGGGTGGTAGGTAGGACACTTTTTGTGTTTTGGAAGTATCAGTTGATAATTTAGCATTGAAGCCGACCCACATTGGTGTTTTAATGTTTAAGGCATGGAATATCATCCAAACGGCATCGAACATTTTTGCTTTTTTAACATTGGTGGGAATAACGTTATTATCGTTGACGTCTACACTCCGGAGTTGCCCAACGTATTTCAATTTTTTTGCGATAGGTTCTATATCTAGCATTATTATATCAAATGTTCGTCGTCTCTTTCTTCGACTGCTTTCATCTTGAATTTCAACTGTTTGAGTATTTACATTGTTGCCTTCGCAGATATCTTGGTAAATTATTCCAACTGTGTCGTGAAGTGTTTGCTCGCCAGTAGTAGTTTCAACGAATCTGTCAAAATTATCAAAGGCAACACCTGTTTCGTGCCCTTTAAGTATCTAAACACTCTTTTCACCATTTGCCAATCAGTTTCTGTTGGATTAATCTGGTGTCTACTTAACACATTTACAGTATACGATATATCTGGTCTCGTCGCTCCAGACAGATATAGTAAACTGCCTATCGCTTCTCTAAAAGGAACATTTTCTCGCGTCTCTGTTTCTTTTAATATTTTGTTATCTGAATCCTCTTCTCTATCTCGTCTCTCTTTGTTAGCCACTTGAGTAGTAACCATAGGAGTTTTCTGTGGATGTGCTTCGTTAAAATTAAACTTTATGAGAATTCTCTCCACATATTTTTCTTGATTAAGAATAATTTCTTGATTTACTTTATCTCTTTTTATAGAAATTCCGAGGAATTCCTTTGGCTCACCTAAATCGCTCATCTCAAATTCACCTTTTAATTTTGATTTTACTTCAATCAATTTGTTTTCATCATTACTCGCCAACAAAATATCATCTACATATAACAACAGAACTAATAATTTTCTGTTTTCTTTCCAAGTAAACAGACATGGTTCATTTTCGGAATTTGTTAATCCCACACTCAATGCTACTTCAGTAAATCTTGTATTCCATTTCTTAGGGCTGATACGCAATCCATACAAAGCTCGTTGTAGTTTGCATACTTTAGTTTCTTTCTCTTTTTGAGTACTTCTCATACCTTCGGGAATCTCCATATAAATTTCCTCATCTATTAATCCATTCAAAAATGCAGTTTTGACATTTAACTGACACATCTCTAAATCATATTTATTTATTATAGCTAAAACTGATCTTATTAGGGGCAGTCGAGACACAGGAGCATAAGTTTCTCTCAAATCATAGTTATTTTTATCTTTAAAGCCTCTAATTACAAGTCGTGCCTTGTATTTGATATTACCATCGTTTTCGATTTTTCTTTTGAAAACCCACTTAGAATCTATAATGTTTGCCTTTTTTCCATCTTTCATCATACCAGGTCTATCAACTAGTGTCCACACCTCATTTTTATACATAGATTCTAACTCATCGTTTATTGCTTTCTGCCATAATGTTCTATCTTTGCTCTGCATTGCTTCTTTATAATGAATAGGATCTTGATTGATTTTTGCAATCATTGCATGACAAATCTCATCTCCTTTAATACTCATCTCAAATTCTTTTTCATCACATGATGGCATTACATGAAGTGCATTGATTCTCTCTTCCTCATCTCTAATTATTTCAGAAAAACTTGTGTCATTAACTGTAACATCATTCTTATCTTCCGTATCTCTATTTTGAGTTACAGTTTGTTTTCTTGGTCGTCCCCTCTTTCTTTTCACTTCTTTTTCTTTCAATGTTGTATCTTGTTCACTTTGTTCAAATTGAACGAACCACATCTCTTTATTCGTTTCAATTTGATCAACTGTCCAATTTTCTATACTCTCCTTTCCGTACTTATCTCCGTATACTAATTTTTCATTAAACCGCGCATCTCTGCTTTCATAAAATTTACCTTCTTCTGGTTTTAAAAATTGATATCCAGTAGGCGTATAACCCACTAGAATCACTCGTCTTCCTTCATATCTAAATTTTGGACCAGTCTTTCTTTGAACTTTAATGTAGGCTAAGCAACCAAATCGCTTAATCTGATTAATGTCAAAGTTATGATTTGGAGCAAATTTCTGCATTGGTGTTATCATATCGTTAGACTTATGTGGTGTCCTATTATAAGCATATACCGCAGCACTTAATGCAAGGTCCCACATATTTTCTGGCAGCTTGGCATCATACATATAAGCTCTTACTTTCTTTTGAATTGTTTGATTGAATCGCTCCGCAACACCGTTGTGTTCCGGAGTATCAGGACAAGCAAACTGTTGTTCTGCTCCTAGTCTTCTCAACACGTCTATGGTATAGCCACCTGTGTATTCCGTACCTTGGTCTGAACGTAGATAACACACTTTCGCATCTCTGCCGAGTAAATTTCGAGCACTTCTCACAAATGCCTCAAAGCAATGCCCCGTTTCATGCTTTGCTTTCATTGGATATGCCATTGCTAATCTAGAAAAGTCATCAATAAATACAGAGATATATCTATATCCCTTGGGATTAGATTGTGGGCTAATAGGTCCCATTGTATCAGAGTGAATAATTTGTAATGGTTCGGTAGCTCGTCTCCTAACCGAATTAAATGGTACTTTCTTAAATTGTGCAATTCTGCATACTTCACAGTCTAATATAGACTCGTCAAAAATCGCATCTCTTAATTCCTTATTGTCTGGAAATTTCTTTTGTAACTCTTTTAAATAAGCAATCGAAGCATGACCGAATCGTACGTGCCATAACATGGCTTTATTATTTTTAAGAAATTGTTTATATTTAATGTCGAATGGGGACTCGTTTTCTGCCAACTCAACAATTGGTGACTCATCTATATCGTGAAATTGTCTATCCCAAATTGATGTATCTAAGTTTGAATTTTCGTAAATTATTTTATTTTCTATCTGCTTTTTCGATTTCAAAACCTCATCGCTTTCTATTGTATCTTTAGTTTCGCATCTCTTGTTTTCATTACTATCTTTATCTTCATCGCAATTTTTAAGCTCATCTCGTTTCTGTTCATTAAATTCAAACATTTCACTTTTCTCAGACTTTTCTCTCGCTGTCACACTTCTCGTTTTATATCTCATCTCATTGTTAATATTTACCTCCTCTCCAGTTAGATTAGCTATAATTGTCTTACTGATAATGTTAGGCATGCTGTTATTGCTAATTGTATTTTTGTTAATTTCAAATTCTATTATCCAATAGGGCTTTTCATATACTCCAGTAATAAAAGTTTCATTCGAAACACGATCAAATATATCTATTTTCTTGTCGTCAAGGTAAATACCAAGACCCATTTCAGCAAATTTTCTCAATGACAATAAATTTTCTGATAATTCTTCAGCACAAATAACATTTTCTATCTCAAAAGTTTTATTTGGTTCCAAAATAACCTCAACGGTACCCGCTCCCTCCGTTTCTAAGTCTGCTGCCGAATTTTTATTAGCGCATCTAATTTTACCGCAATCTTTCTTATCAAATGATTTAAAAATTATTTTACAATTTGTCAGATGTTCTGTTGCACCTGAATCGGCAAGGAATTTAGTAAATATTTTATTTTGATCAAAATCGCTCATCACATCACAATAACCTTGTCTAGTCGCATGTAACAAATAATCTCTAGAATTAAAATTATTTAAGGACACCTCACCTCTATCTTGTTTTACACCGGCTACATTTACACCTCTTTTTTCCTGACTTCGATTCTTATTGTCCTGATTTCGGTTATTTCCACCTCTCCCTTTGTTGTTTCTACTTCTCTTCGCAAATCCACCTCTCTCATCATTATACTTCCTTTTTAAACTTTGGTTTTCGTTGTCATAACCAGTTCTACCGCCTCTCGAATTCTGTCTATAATTGTTATAACGGTTATAACTTCTTCTCATACCGCGATTAATGTATCTGCCACGGCCTCTGCCTCTGATTCTATTTGAACCAATAAGTTTGATAGGGCAGTCGGAAGCTTTATGATTTGTAATTTGGCCGCATTCGTAACATTTTTTCAAACCTGTTCCTTTAAATCGGCAGTTAATCGCGATATGACCATTATCATCGCATTCATAACACCTCTCATTCGAATTTTGTGCAGTTGTTTGCATTACTGCTCTCGTCTCGGGTTTTGCAGACTGATTTTTGTTAGCCTCGGCTTGCATTAAGAAAAGTTTGAGTCTCTCATAACTCATACCATTACCGGTTGAACTTTTTGTCATGAAATCAACAGATTGTACTTCCGGTACTGTTGTCATGATTGCATTAAAGAACGCATCTCTTTTCTCAATCTCTTGTAATGGCATTACATCTGATAAATTTTCATAATTTCTGAGAAGATCCTCGAACTTGTCGCAAAACTCAGACGCTTTTTCTTTTTGAGGATAATATTGTAAATTATATAACTGTTTTCTTATAGTTGTAGATGTAAAATTACTCTCACACTTTTTTATTTCTTTGATTTTATTCAATATTTCTATTGGCTCTCGAATGTGCATCACTTTAGAATGATAGTTTTGATCTAGGTGATTGATTAAAATATCTCTCACTTTATACTTATGTTTTTCTTTTGTAGCCTGATTTAAATTTTCATGTTTAGAATTGTCTGGCTCAATCACGTAAAGCAACTCACTATTTCTCAATTCGGATGTAAAATAATCAAAGAAGTGCTCAAATTTAGTGTTTGCTGTTAGTTTATATTCTCTTTTCATACCGGGTTCTTTATTAATTATTTCGAGTTTCAAAGTTTCATTTACTATATTTGATAAACTACTATTTTTGTTACTTTCATCTTTTTCGCTTTTTTTCAGTTTTTCAAATTCGGTTCGCACTAAATTTGACACCAAGTTGTTGAGCCTACTCTCATCATCTACAACTACGTCTCTTTTTTCATTTATAATCGCATCTCGTTGGTCACCTACAGTCGCGTCTCTTTCCTCACTCATCTCATAATCTTCCTCATTTTCAAAATAATAATTTCTCATCTCATTATGTTCAGCTCTCATCTCTTTTAAATAATTTTCTAACGTCTTGTTTTGTTTTGCAAACGCTTCTCTTTGCTTTGTAAATTCAATATCTATTTTTGTTCTCAACTTTTCCATGCTCCTCTGCCCTTCCTGCACGTCAAGCACTACTTTTTGATACTGCTTGAGAGTGCTAGTTGAGGCATCACAAAATTGTTTTATTACTGCAAACATTTCTTCTTTACTTGAATTTTCATTTAATACTTGAACATTTGTTACTATAGGTATACCTCTCTGAGTTTTATCTTTCTCAGCCACATCTCCATGCACATCTCCACGCGTCTCATTGCACATCTCTAAACACGTCTCTTTACACACATCTCCACTCATCTCTTCACACATCTCATCTCTTCTCTTTTCCTCATCTCTATCGTCAGCTAGCAATTTTTCCTCTTCTTCATTCGATAAATTCTCAGAGGTATAATGACGGATTTCTGGTATGATTTGCCAAGGACCTTGTCCCGGTTGTCGCTCGACCCATTTCTCTAAAATGTTCCATTCTTCCGCATCCATGGTACTTTTATCTGTCAAGTCGAAATAATTATTTAGAATTTCAATTTAATTATCATACTCAGAATTTTGTCTCAGAGCTGGTTGACTGTACAACAAGTATGGCCAGACTGAAACGAGCAGTTGCATATGTAACCCGTACACAAGTTTACACATACAACCTCTCTAGTAACTCAGATGACAACTGAATGTACAACATCAGCAATCACCCGAATTACCCGTCATTCTTTAATTTGTTTATTTAAAATTGTGATTTTTATTGATTTTATGTACATATAATATATATCAAAACACACCTGCTTGATATGGATCTTTTCGCGTTTCAACATGAATATTTAATCTGTCTCCTGATAAGCTCATCGATATTTTCTCGTTCAAATGATTAGCGTCAAGTTTAAAAACTTGACAAAATCGCTCCACAATTTTTGTGAATTCTTCATTAAGATTTTCTGTAGAAAATATTTAATATTAATATACACATCTCTAAATTTCTATAGAAATTATAAAAGAACGAATACGCGTGACCTTGAGCGACAGTCAATGTATCATATTACGGCGCCGTTTTATTGCTCTTAGAAATTGACACTCTTCTCTGTCACTGCGCTCTTTCATTCCTTTGTTAGGGTTGCAACTTTCTAATTTTTATTTTTAGATGAATAATATTATAAAATTAGTTTAATATCTTTTTGTTTAATTTGACTCTTCTCAATTTATTTAATTTATAAATGCAATAGCATTTTTATTTACTAATCTCAAGTATACAATAAATTAATCTCATCTCATGATAATCTATGATTTTCACTCATCTCAGAAATATAATTAATTAATTGATTAATTAATATCATATGCATATGAATAATTATGTCAAATTTCACATCTCAACTTTGACTAATTTTAAAATCTAAGCTGTGACTTACGTTCCATCTTTTCCGCGTCTCCTTTATCTGCCATGGTCTTTTCCAAGTATTTACTTTTGTTTTAATTTTCGCACAACACTTTCTTGCACTTTAAAATTTGCACAGTGGAAGTGTGCCTGGGCTCATAACCTGTTGGAGGTTTTATTGTTGTGCTAATTAATAAACACTTTATATTGGTTTGGTAAATACTTTTATTTACGCTTCTCAACTATACTGAACCAAGTCACACAAAGATCTAAGATCTAGCGGCGAAGGACCGGCGGTCCGATGCAGCAGTCTTGCCCGAAAACATAGAAAGAGGGGGTGGGCCTCACGCATACATTCACATACACTCGTAAAGCGTATTAGACGTTAATTCTCACATATTAAGAAAAATTAGTATTTGAATCCAATATTATTGACACCAGAGTGACAAGGCTTTAGTCCGTGATTGGTATACCAACTTCGATTGTTACCGCGACGGGAAACTTCAATGCAGACTTGAACAAAATCATCGAATTTTAAGCCTCCCATATATGATCGATTGTACGTGTTTAAGTAATCGCGAACTTCGGAATTCGAAACACTAAAGCCAAGGCTTTCTAGAGCATTTGCGAGTTCACAATAATCGATGTCACCACTGCCATCGCGATCAAATCGTCGAAATTTCTCTTGCCACATTTGAATGTATTTCCAGAGACTTCCAAATTCATCAAAGGTGATGGTCCCAGATCTGTTTTTATCAACTAAGTCTATTGAATAATAACAATCATTATTTAGAGAAAATCAATACTATATTATATTTAACAGTTCAAAATTGTAATATAATTATGAATATTTTACCCATCATCATTTGAACAGTTTTGCGATTGAATGGCCTCCATGAATCATTCTTAAGCGCATTTTGTAATTCATCTACGGAAAGGGCTCCTGAATTGTTTGTATCAAACCTGGGATAATAAATATTATTTTATAGTATTATTACAATTCATTAAAGAGTTTGGATAAGCTGATTTAGAAATTTAAGCCAAGTGCTATTACTAAATAATTTATATACATAAAGTGCATTTAACATACTTTCTGAATAAGTTGATCAGGAATTCATAGCTAGGTTCCCTGGAATGCATTGATGCAAAGGCCATTTTGAGCTGTAAAATTGTATATATAATTTGAATATCATTCTGATGATTCAGTTCGAATTTTGAGTGTTAAATTATAGTATCGACTCGTATTATGATCTCTTGAGGATAATTGCACAGAGAAAAAGATTTTATTATAAATCGTAAAATTTAAAATATTTTTACTTTATACTATATACTTTGAACTTCAGAGAATAATATATAATAGAATTATTTTAAAACTTAAGTATTATAAATAAAACACATAACAATCTCAAATACACCAATTCAATCAGAATTACCCTCATTGACCCTATATAAATAATATTGAATCCATACTATACACAACTATTTCATTATTTTTTAAATAATTTGAGTAGAACTTGTATGTTACAACTTACGTTTTTAATGTTTTAAGAAAATAATACTATGAAAGAATCAAACTGAAACTGTGCAATACACTACCTTCTGAAACTTATTTATACTCAACAATTTAACAATTTGTCACTATTTCTTATATCAAACTAATAAATCTCTAATCATTTTAATATAAGTTAATAGATATATTATAATATATTCATTGATTAGATAAATGTAGAACATTTAAACTTTTTTTCATAAAATGAAAGATTTTATTAAATACTTTTTACTAGAGTGATAAGTACTATGTGTGAGTCAGTATAATTAAATGACTGAAAACTATTTTTTTTATAATAAAAACCTTACGTCTTTGTATTCACATTAATTTCATAATAATGAATATACGTAATTCCTTTAGTTCCGTAATTTTAATTTAAATTAATTTGGCATTTTTTAGTCAAATAACCAATTTTTGCCACACTGAGAAAAAGAAACAGTAAAGAAAACTATGTAGACAATTCACTGTGCAAATAGTAAATTGTTTTACTATTTGCATATTAAGAATTCAACTAATAACATGACGGAATGACAGTGTTGCCACCAATCAAAGTAATAGATTATTTACTATTTCAATTGTAACAAGATTTACTATTTCATATTCTCAGTGCAATTTTTTACAAACATTTGATTTAATGGGTGAGTGTAAATATGCCTAAATGGCAAATTGCTTTAATGAAAGTATATCGACGTGCCTTATGAAAACTAGGACATCTCAAAACATTGCTGAAAACTAGGACATCTCAAACTATTGTTGAAAACCAGGACATCTCAATAAATT
>JABFOZ010000095.1:0-10633 GCA_022817625.1 Calliscelio sp. ZL-2020 | reverse complement strand
TCAATCTGCCTTCAAAATCAAAACCGTGATTCAAATGGTGGTATGCCAATCTGCTTTAATGAGTTCTCGTTTACTGGGACTTGTCAATATGTTTTTCACAAATGTCCTGCTGATAAAGAATAATTTAATTATACATATTTGTAATCAAATGACTTGCTCAATTAAAAACATTCGAGTCGTTGCTGCTGCGTTCATTCGACTCGTTGAGGATTCCGAAATTGATATCTCACAAATGCGTTGTTTTCGCGACGACTCGAATTTTTTTAACTGGGTTGACGACCACAGCAACCTGAACTGGTGAAAAGATAAAATAATAATATTTGGTTAGATAGCTGATAAACTTTATCACTCTACAATTCTTATAAATACAATTTAAATTATATGCTATTTGTAAAACTTCAAAAATATTACGAAAGTAAAATGTGTGTAAGTTACGAACTGTGTGCGATTTACACATTAGTCTAAAGATAAAAGATTACTTTATTCCTTCTTCGTAGAAGAAGGATTTGAATGGTTAAATAAGAATAATATTTTACTTATAAAATTTTATATAAATAATTATTCAGAAGTGTAACGATCGATTCGCAACTTTGAAATAATCGTAGTCGTTAGTTGATTGATAGATATGCTTTTATCGCAATCTTAAAACAGAAACCGGAAAGAGATCGATCAGCTAACTACAATTATTTCAAAAGCCCTCCACAGATATATACAACATTTTAAAAGAACCTGAAGTGATATTCGACCTTATATATGAGATATACTAACTTTTCTTTCGAGCAGTGACAAATGGAGGGGAATCTCATCCTCATCATTTTTCGTCTCTCTAAATAATTGATCGTCAATACCGTGATCATCCAGTGGTTCATCAGTCTCGAATTGTAGATCATTTTCGTTGTTTGAATAATCAAGAACTACAGAATTTGAATCTCCTTTTTCTGAAGCCTTGTTTTTCGGCAAATACAACAATGATTTATTGTCATAACTAGTCTTCTTCTTGTACTTGTCATTTGTGGGAATAGACTGCATAAGAGATGTATTTGCCTTTTCCAGAAGTTGACCCATTTCATTGTTTTTTTTCTTCTAAAATAAAAGTTAGCTTCAGAAAAGAAGAAAAAATCAATATGTAAATTTCATATTTGTATAATTATTTATAAGAAACTAAGTCCTGCTATGAAATACAAATGTGTTTATTAATTATCAGGAAAATATAAATTTGAGAAAGAATTTGGCTTTAAAATTTAAAAAGTCAGTATTATTTTCAGTCGTTTCTAATTATACATATTTAAAAACAGTAATTTCAAAAAAAATATTCATATATATTACTGAAGTACTGAATTAATCGCCATAAAGGAATGATATATATTGTATAATATTAAATTCAAGTAGTACTAAAAAGCGCGGTAAAAGTACTGCATTGCTTCACTTTAATAGTGAAAGTAATTCTTACCAAAGTTGGTGAGAGTTTCAAAAAGTTAATTTTGTGATCGAAATGATCGAAATTCTAATAAATAAATAATACAAATATCATAACAGATTTACTTTTTTCGAAACATCCTTATCACTGACACAATTGTCGATCACATCGTTTTCCTTGGAATTTTCGTCCTCAGTGTCCAACTGCAGGGGTGCATCTTTCTTGCAACGTGAATTACTTTTTTTAGGCTTACCAGATTTAGATTTCATTAATACCGCAACAGAAGAAGTCGGTTCCTCTACAGGCACCTTCTTATGCAAGGAAGATTTTGTCTTCTGTGTAAAAAATGTAATTAATTAAAAAAAAAGATGTATTCAACAATTGAAGGATATTAATGCAATTAAGGTCAAGTGTAAAGCAATAGACTAACTGCTTCATATTAAAAAACCCATTTCAGTACTTCTCTTTTCAAAATTAATACTCTTCAACTTGTCGCTTTTTAACTATTTTTTATTTACACTGAATAAAAATAATTTTATTTTATTACTACCAATATTAGTAATGTTATTACCAATATTAGTAGAATGCTACGAATTCATAGATTTCAACTAACTTGCCAGTTGATTTGATCAATTTTTATGTTTGTTATGTAACTTAACTACATACATTAATTCTCTTAAGTCGGTTTGTTTAGTTTTTCTAAACTTTATTATAATAAAGTAAATATAAGTATAGGCAAGAATACTTTCTTCAGTTATTATAAGACTTATTAAAATATCGTTATTTACCTTTTTCGAATTTCCTTCTTCAGTGAGAACCATACTTCGTCGTTGCATGAACTTCAAAGATGGCGTTGTTATACGCTTTTTTCTATTAAGTATGTATTGATTCAACTCATCCATGGTTTCTATTAATATAAAAACAGTTTAAATAGCAATAAAACACGAAATAGTTTAAATTTGGAAAACCAATACTTCATGCATTGTGTTGATATTAATGGTAATTTTTTTATACATTGAATCATTATATTTTTATTTTCAACGAAATATTTATGGAAAATTGGTTAATCTAAGTCAAATTGTTAAGATAATTGGTTAAGCTTCTATGTTTTGATGAAATTTAATATAAGTAAAATTAATGTAAATGAAAATAAATATTTTTTAGTACTAACATTAATAAATACAAATTAAAATAAATAATGCAATAAAATGCAAAACAGTTTATAAAAATTGAGCTACCAAATTTTTCTTTTGAGACATTGATTTGTTGCCTGTAAGTAATACAATTTACTGCATATCATTAAAAGAAAGAAATATGAAATACTAATAAGAAATTCAGCTGTAATTGTGCTTTTCAATTTTTAATTTCCTCAAAATAGAAATAAAATTAAGTTTAATATTCTTTCATTAATTAATTAAATAATTAGTTTAAACTGGAAGTGAAACCGAAAAATTTATTGACTAATACAAAATTTCAGTTGCATACATATCAATAAATATGATAATTTGCGATGTATTGAAAAAATAATTAAAATTATAAATAATTTTTGTTTAGTATTTCTTTAAAAATATCTATAAATATATTTATTATAATCGACGGTTATAAAAAAATATACGAATTGAAAAGTTGCATAAAAAGTTTCTGTTTACATGCTGTGTAAACAAAGACTTAATGGAAATGAGAAAGATATAATACACTTTGTTATATTGTATTTCTTTTAATTTATACTAATTATTTTCATTATTAATTTTTGCAATTCATGACTTAAAAATATGTTAATTATTCGTTAATTGTATACCTTTCATAACATGAATATTTCCATATGTAAAATGTTTGTCTTCGTCTTTGGCTTTGAACTTGTACATTGTTTTTTCATCGAAGTCATCTACATCTTGTGGATCAAAGTCTTCGATTTTATTCACATTCAGTTTAACAAATCCACCACCAAATAATAATTTCAGATATGCGAACATGTTTGATTCTTAAACAAGGCTTTCCAATTTGTTAATAAATCTGTCGAAGTGCGACATCCGAATGAATGTATTTAAACCCGCTAAGAACAGCATCTATTCTCACGGGAACAGACACGAATGGCGATCTCAAATCTTATTGGCTAAAATGTAGCCAATCATATAACATTGCATAAGAATAGTAAAAACGGTTTTCAAATGAAGTGAGTCCAATACTAACTTATTTATCAAAGAAACAAAAATAATAAAATATACAAATAAAAATATTGTCATGTTTTAAAAAAGGTATTTGTGTTTAAATTGTTTTATTTCTAGTTTGGAGAATTAATATCCCTAGAAACGTCGGGTTTGGGATATCTCTATTATGCAACATATTACGCGGTAAATTTTAGTTTTTATTGTATATTTTCTTGACATTATTACTTCATTATCAATTTTCATTTAATATTGCTTTTTACTATTTGTGATAAAATACAGAGCCAATTTATCGAATATGAAATAAAAATAAAATATAAAAAATACTTGTTTAAAATTTATTTTGGTTGCTTACGGACCAGGCCTGATTCATGCATCGATACAAGCATCTTCAGCTGCTATTGGTTTATCTAGAAGACATTAGCCAATTAGAAAATAAGATGCTTGCATCGATGCATGCATCCGACCTGGTCCGGAAGCAATCTATAAATACATCATTAGTAAAAAAAAGTTGAAAATAAACAGGTATCAAAATTATAGCGGATTCTGTTATGTTACAGAGCCGCGTACAATAACATCACGGAACTATAATCAAAGAAAGTTTTCATTTAAATTGATCAACCAATGAGAATCTAGATTGCTGTTTTTCCGTGGTTCCATTTTGTTGTTTCCGCATTACATTATTGTCAATTTATAATAACATCAAGTAATAACGTCAGTTCTACCAAAAATACACAAAAAAGGTAATTTCAATAATATGCAAACGACATAATTAATTTTATTTCATGAAATATTCAAATGAAATAATATATATATATATATATAATAATTATATGTGCAGAGTATTGACAAGTTATTTGTAGGTTAAATGTCATTGTCAATGAAGTTTCATACATCTATATATTAATTTCACAATTAATTTTCATTTTTTTAGCTTAATTCTTATTATGATTATGCGTTTTAATTAAATTTGAAAAAGATCGTCCATTATTTTCTTATTTCTTTAACTTTTAAATTTTCTGATCAATTGGAAGATACTCTTTTTAACTGTGAACAAAATATTACTATGTATTGTGTAATATTAAACTGTTATGACACAAACAATTGTTTCAGATATATTTTTATCAAAAAAATTATAATTTTGTATTAAAATGTGATAACAATAATGGAATTCAACTTTTATATCTAAACTGCAAAATGTCTATGCGACTTCCATTATTAAACTGTAATTAATTTGCTGAACAAAATAAAATAAATAAATAAACTTTTTTTGTGAGTGTTTATAATATTGTAATAAATACATTATACGATTAATTATCATATTTCATTATATATATATATATATAATATAATGTTTTAAGATTTTATTATGCATTTCAAATGTCTCAATGAAGCGATTTTCTCGTACAATTTGAAACAATTTTATAGAAATATTTGTCAGTAATTAATATCACATATTTAATCCTTATTAAATACATTAGCTGGCTAGATATTGTTTAATAAATGTTTTTACTCATTGGCCAAATACTTATAATTGTTAAAATGTCTCCAAATACATCAAATATTTGAGTTTTTTTTTGACAAACATTATTTGACCTCCGAAACACAAATTGCCCAATAACTACCAGACTCTGCTACTACCAACTACTGCTATAAATTTCCAATTATTTGTCAGGTGAATTATATAAATTGTACCGAAATCGAAAAATTATTTATCACTTTTGTTAAAATGACTTACAAAACGTAACATTTTGTAACTTTCAATAATAATTGTGTCTCTTTTGTGGGAACAACAATTTATTATACTTACAAAATTGTTATTCTTTCACTATGAATATTAACCGCAACAAAACCGGTTTTTTTTTAATTTTAATTTATTAAACAAGAATAATGAAAAGTCACTAAATCGTACGATTGAGATAACAAATGTCATTGACATTTCACCTTAAAATAAATTAAGAAATATTTGTTATTCAAAAATACATTAACTCCGTGAACATAGAACTTCAACATCGCGCATTAAAGCGATTCTGCACGTCTAGGATCCTAGAGTTTTTATTTTACAACATAATTACAGAACAGAAATAATTTATAATTACAGAGTAATGCTTGATATTCTTGGGAAAATATTATAAACTATGAAATATAATTTTGTATAGTTAAAAGATAAAGTGACATTTGTTTATCTTAACCTCACCTCGAATTTTTTATATTTAATTATATTTTGTCGTTTTAGCTGGCAAACTGCGAAAAGTTTTGAAGCAAATCACTTGAGGAGCGATTCTTCAAGTCTAAGTTCACGGAGTTGGTGTATTTTCAATTTGTAAAATAATGAAATTATAGAATTACATTTTATTATAACAATAATGATTGGTGAAATTGGGAGAATATTTTCAACTATAAAACTTATTTTTTCATTGTATAATTAGCAAGTAACAATTATTTATATGGTTAACCTCACCTCGAAATTTTTGGCAGTTTCACAGCAATAACTACAATACAAAATTAAATAAAAAATAAACCCAGACAACCACAAATTTTGAACAAACTGCTAGGTATAGTTTTTATTCAACTTTATTTTGTCATTTGAGATGACAAACTGACAAAAGTTTGGGAGCAAATTACCTTAAGAATCACCTTAACAGAGAAGAAGGAAAAATACATATAAAATATTTGTGTAAAACCTATCTAATGACAAGAAATTAGACCATTTCCCACTACCACCTCCGAAGGGTAGGCTGGGGGGTAAATTTTGAATTTCTAATAGAAAAAAATTATGACATCTGAAATAATTATGAATAAATCATATTTTTTGATAATAGCGCTATATCTATCAAGAATTCGGAATGTTTAAAACAAAGCTAACTTATTTTTTTGTGAGAATCCGAATCTACAAAAAAAAATGTTCTCATTAGTGAAATTTACTCCCCGCCCAACTCTCTGGATATGAGAATGAGGGAGTCTAATTTCGTGTTTTTACATAAAATGAAAAATGTATAATACGTATTCTTCCTTCATATCTTTTAATTCATATTTTGAGAGATGTTGAAAGTAGAAGGGTCGTCTGAGACACTCCATATAATAAAAAAAATGTATGTTAACAATAAAATAATAGTTTCTCATATTCTTACGGGAATTGTTATTTCATATAGAATTCTTGGAGGAATTGAACTATTATTTATATAATTCCAACAACAGTGTCACAGTATGAATCGAATTAACCATAGAAAAATAACTCCATTCAAAGGCATGAAACACTGGATATTGTTCGGTGCTCTCAAGAAGAATTCAAAAAAGGTAATACTTTTTAAAATCACTATTGTTACTAATTTATCTCCTCATTGTTAGTTTTCCAATTTGCAACAATCACTCCTGGGTCACTCAATTTCCGCTTTTTGAATATAGCAGAAATTCGGTGACCGAAAAGTAACGCATGCGTTACTCATATGAGTCACGCAGAAAATCAAATGTTGTCTAGGGCGTGTCCGATCAACAAATAAAAAAACACATGAAATATTTTCAGAATATCTAAAGCAGTGATGGGCACGTGACGGAGGGTAATGAAAAGTTCCCCCTCTCCGAACGCTATATTAATGACTTTTTCGACCACAATAAATAAATCGATTTAAATAAATCCATTTAAATATATTATATTTTAATTGATTATTCTTAAATTGATTGCATACTTTTAGAATACATGATATTTGAATGCCTTAATGGATATTTAAACTTCATCATTTTCTTTATAGAAACATTTATGAATTTCTACACGCAGAAAATTTGATTTCTAAAAGTGCCATAGTTTTTGGCAGTCGGGCTACACTAAACACTTTCTTCATAATTGTCCTGTACATTTCAATGAAAAAGTGCTATAACTATAGCACTTTTTGCCATAACTATGGCACTTTTTGCCATAACTACAGCACTTTTTGCTGTAGCTATGGCACTTTTTCATTGAAATGTGCAGGACAATTATGAAGAAAGTGTTTAGTGTAGCCCGACTGCCAAAAACTATGGCACTTTTGGAATAGAAATTTTTTTGCGTGTAATTAAGAAATAAACCTTAAATTTTACAAGATAATATTAGAAACCCAAAAGTCATAACTATCACAGTGATAATAATGTAATCTTTTTCTCGTTGATCTGCTGATATTAACCATTGATGTTTGCGTTTTCGTGTATCCAATTTCTTACATAGAATATTATTCTTGTGCTTTAAGAATAAGATTTCACATCAATTATGCACAGTTTTGCCACGTGTTAATTTATATAAATCTCTAAAAATAGAATCATCAAATTTTTATTGTTCAAAAATTGGCTGGTGACCACATTTTCGACCACAAAAACGACCACATTTCAAGAGTGGTCGTTTCTGGATCTTGATTTTTTGATATATTATAGAAAAATGATATCCGTTTCGATTCATGAAGGTTTTAGCTTGAACACTTTTGAACAAAATTTGTAATCCCTCAAAAAGTACGAAAAATCACATTTTCAGAATAACAAAATTTGTAATTCCTCAAAAAGTACGAAAAATCACATTTTCAGAATAACAAAATTTATAAATATGTTATTTCATAATTGTAACGTTATTTTATTTAAATTAATGATCCTCACAATGCCTCTAGTATCATTTTCAGTAATGTATAAAGTGAGGTTAACAAATTTTCATTTCCTAAAAAAATATAATTTAATTAATATATGTGCTATTTTCTTCATTTCGATATTTAACCATCAACATGGACATTGACATAAGAGTAAGTTCAGTATAACTAAAAATAAATAATATCTGTCTTAATAACTTGATTCTGCAATTACTAAAGAATAATAAAAACAGTTTATTACATTGGAACAAGAAATTTCAAGGAAAAAGGTCTCGAACACTAGAAGAATTAGATTAATTTATGTAATGATGAATATTATTCGACTGTAGTAATATAGTAAGCTGTCAATATGGTGCTTATGGCGTTAATTTGGTAAAATATATCATGTTATTAATTTGACTAATAATAACTAATTTTCATAATTTTCAAAATTCTTACAATTTTTCAAGTTATATCATTGTCTGGATAGACGCGAATAAAACTGTTTGTTGTGTATACCATAGTAATATTTTTCGTAACGGTTGTCATTTTAAATTTTTTATTTTTTTTGCTGAACTACTTGTAATGAATAATGGCATTATTGTCTTTAATAATGCCTCGTGTAAAATTATTAAACTTCACAGTATCACTTATAGAAGTTCTCATAATATATTAAGTCAACGTAGCCATGGTCAATTGTGATATTGTAGCATGTTTTATTGTGTGATTTCAGGGCATCTTATTACTATCATAACATTTACCATCTTGTGACTCAATTTGTTTCTTTTTTTTTGTTTCTATGTCAGCAACAATAGAAAAAGTTCGTTCAGCTTCTGAACTATAGTGTGAGATACTTCTGATTATATTAACAAATCTCTTATAAAATAGGGAATTTATAATCATTTCATTCGGTTTTCATTGTGGTTATGTGCATCCACAAATTGTCAAACTGTAAACGTAATATTTCCTTAAAGCATTCACTTTAAGAAAATATTACGTCCTGGAGAGGGCGTTTTAAATTTAAATTGAATTAAATGACTGTTTGAATTAAATTGCTGGTGTAGTAGAATTGCTAACTTATTTTTTTATCTGTCAAATCCGCGCAAATAAAAAATAGCTGCGTTCAATTATACGGGTGGGCCTCAATTAATCATCTTTTATTTGTTCAACGTGCGATTGTGCTACGTTGCAATACTGTAACATTCGATTGCGCAACGCTCGTTTGGGCAGCTTTCGATAATGCAACGCTCGATTGTGCAACTTTTGATTGCGCAACTTGCACAATCGAGCGTTGTACAATCGAACAATGTGCAATCGAGCGTTGCATAATCGAACAGTGTACAATCAAGCATTGTACAATCGAAAATTAAATACTATTTTTCATTCCTAAAACAGTCTGTAAAACTCTGATTTCGCAGACTTTCAGAGTTGTTTTTTATTATCCTGCACTTTTTCAAAATTGTATACCTTTTCATTGTGAAAAGTGCGGTTGCGCAACGTTCCATTGAGACATGTGCGATTGTGTAATTTTTATTGTGCACGTTGCACAATCAAACGGTGCACAATCGAGCGTTACATGATAGACAGTTGTACGATTATCCGCTTGTCAAACGAACGTTGATCGTTTCTCGCAATATCTAACTTATACAATCGAGCATTGCAGAATGGAGCAGTTGCACAATCAACATATTTACTATTAATCCTTCGACATTCGTTCGTTGTACAAAAAAAGATGCGCATTTGTTACGATGCACAAAAGAAAAACGTTCAATTGCGGCCCACTTTTACGTAAACAAATTTTCAGAATAAATAATAACCTGGTTACCGTTAGAAATTTCGTAACAATTGTTAATTCATATAATTGTAAAATTTTACAATAAAACATTATATACTGTTTCTTAATAAAATTTAACATTTCCTTGATAAAATAGCAAACGATTTATTAGGCATTAAAGCTGGAAAATTTCTGTTGAAAATTTCGCACAAACTTCTAAATCAATGGGTATTAGGAATTGTTAGGTTCTTTTCATAAGGGTGTGGATCCGATTGAGTCCTTTTCGAACTCTGATTCAGAAGAAGATTCGAGCTTATCATTAGAGGAGGAACCTTTGTATGCGGAGTCATGAGAAATCGCAGGCGAGATGCCTGTCTCGGAAGATGAAAATGTTTTCAAATTAAATACAGCACTGCGCATCCGCTGTGGAGGAGTCTGCATCACCTGCAGCAAATCTATGTGGTTGCTGGCCTTCTTTCCTTCGGCCATCTGCTATTTTTTCCCAGATCGTTCGGACTTCACTAAGGGCTGCGTAGTCGATTAGAGACTGTGTCATCCAAGTCAGCCGTTGCAACAAGTCGCGCATGCTTCGGATTCAGATAGGATTAGAGTTTACGATACGGTTTCTTCCCCAACTCCTTCACTGCGTCCTGCACGGCCCCGTATCTCCAACGCGGAGAGGTCTGACTTCTTC
>JABFOZ010000094.1:0-10648 GCA_022817625.1 Calliscelio sp. ZL-2020 | reverse complement strand
TTACGGTTTCGGTTTGATGCCTTGGTTTTAACCCGTCAGTGGGCGCGTACTTTTCGGACCTCTTTGTTTATCAACAAAAACTCCACTCGGTTATCTTTGTCTGTCGGTCGAAAAGACCGGTGCGCGCCCACTCCCGTGTTAAGTAGAGATCAATGATCCATAAATGGGCGAGTTGATTACCGCTGTCTTGGATAATAAAAATTATATTTTGTTTGTTATGACGAGTTCCTCCAGTCCCATCTGTCCTCGGTGTTTCCATATTCTATAACGTGCAACATCTTTCCTCGTTATCATCCCGATTACCTGAAATAATAAAGTATATATATATATATAACAAGATCAAATGAAGACCTCGCTTCAATAATCAGACATACGAGTGACCCGCAGTCGACTGCCCCTGATTGCTGGCAACCGCTGCTTGATAAGTTCAATCAAGTTTAACATTAAAATTAAATAATAATATCCAGATTAAAAATATCAATCTGGAATTGTCTGGAAAAATGAAACAGAAATTTCACGACTATATCGGGATTTTTTTCCAGACTCTATTCGGAAATTTCTGAAAAAGAAAAGAAACATTGTGTATCGGGAAATTTCCTGACTGAATTTGGATATTTTAAAATTAAAATTGACAGCCTAAATTGGGAAATATCTGGACACAAAAAAATAGCATATCGGGAAATTTCCCGATTAAGTCTGGATATTTCGAAATTTATTTTTCCAGACTGAATCGAGTAAGGTCTACACCTTCTCTACCTCATTTAATGCAGCAGATCTACCAACTTTTTTCCGTGTAGACCCCAAAAAATATAGCATATCGCGAAACATCCTAACTATGTATGGATATTTCGAAAACTTCAATGTTTTAGACTCAATCGGGACAAGTGTCGATAACCAAAAGTTATCGAGTTAGATGAATTATTTCTCGATTCCATTTCTATGTCGACATCCCAGTGTCAACATTGAAACACAAATAAAAAATTTATTGGTAAAAGTTGACTTTAATAAACATACTTTTATTGACTTCTTCATTTAGATTTATTACGAGTTATGAAAAATGAGTAGGCCATCTGCAGATTCTCGCGTAAAACACTTGGCTTACTCAGATCTAGTAGTTTCCATGAGAATCTGTAGGTGGCATATTTATATTTCATAACCTGTAATAGGTCTGAATTAAAAAATCTATAAGACTACATTAATGAAAAAGTGAATTGCAGTGTTGACACAGGGAAATCCCGATGGAACCGAAAAAAAATTCATCCGAAATGCATCGATTCATTCTGTAAATGTTTTGACTAAAAACTTAACTTTTGATTATCGAAATATGTCCCGATTGAATCTGAAATAATTCATTTCGGAATATCGCTACTTCTACGCATACTTTCTGAGTGAGCCGCTTCTCCACGGCGCAATGCGTTTGAGCCAGAAGCGTTGTTTTTGAGCCACTTTTGTTCGTAGGGTGAGCCACTACCATTTAATTCTATTTATATGATATTATCTTAAAAAGATAATTCAGATAGTTGAAATTCAACCGCCGGCATTTGTATTACCCAAGATGTACCACGTGGAGGTTGCTCGGTCGGATTTACATCTCTGCTGTTCTGACAAAGTGAGGCTGATACTAATTTACAGAAGGCCTATTGAATATTGCAACTTTGTTAAAGTGATTCTTCACATCTATAGTACCGGCGTCAGTGTCTTTTTAATGTGTGTCCGTAAAAATAATAATTAGCTCTTGTAATTATAACCAGACAATTCTTGGATAATGGAAGAATAGCTTCAACAATCTGAAATTAATTTCTGTAGCAAATTGTGGTCTGACAAACTACAGGCGTTTTATTTTTTAGTTTGTTGTAGAAATAAAACGTCTGCAGTTTGTCAGACCACAATTCGCTACAGAAATTAATTTCAGATTGTTGAAGCTATTCTCCCATTATCCAAGAATCGTCCGATTATAATTAAAAGATCTAATTATTATTTTTACGGACACAAATTAAAAAGACACTAACTCCTCAAGTCTATTCCTCAAGTCTAGACTTGAGGAATCACCTTAATATATTCTTAACGATAAATATGACCATTTTGATAGGTGGCAATAAGATTGTCTATGTGTCTGCCTTATTGATGATTGTTTTTCTTTTTTTTTTCGTGATTGCATTGATGCCTCGTTCATTTTCAAATAAGTATCAGATTGTATTCGTCATAGAGCAAATATTGTTTTTTTGTTTTGTATATATCTGGATGATTTGCGTAAAACAAATCTTTATATTTGATGTGAAAAGATTCACAGGCATTAGTTGTGTTATTCGCTTCTGACCTTAACGAAGTCTTCTGATATGTATGTATCAACTAAATGATCACAAAATTCTGTTAATTTAGTTGATTCTGGCATTATTCCCATCATTTCAACAAACCAATCACTCACTTCGTGTGGTGCGAAGTAAGGAAGACCAAATATTGTTTTCAACCATATGCTAATTATCTATTTATAATACATTAATATATTTATCTAGATAAAGTGGCTCAAAAGCAACAAGACTCTTAATCACCCTACGAACAAAACTGGCTCAAAAGCAACAAGGCTCTTAATCACCCTACGAAGAAAAGTGGCTCAAAAGCAAATCGTCGTTATCAGTATGTGGCTCAAAAGCAATGCCCCCAAAATTTCTACAACAATTAAATCTCATTAAGAAGAAAATAATGTTAATTCTTACAATAATTACCGGCCTTTGTATTTTCGACATGATGTGCCGTTATTGTCGTTCGAAATTGCAAATAACATTTTTTCTATTTTATTTTCTACTTCTTACAATCTGTACAAAAATTAACTAAAATTAAAATTGAAATCCACTCTAAGTAATTGACTTGAACATTTTCCTTTTGCTTACAATTAATGTAAAATAAAAAATCGACGTTTCTATAAGACTAAGCTGTCATTCTGAATAACAAATAATAGCACAGAAAGTGGTGAAAATGCACATCTTCAGTTAGAAAGTTTGAATTTCATATGTAAATTCTCGTGCACGGTTGCCAAATTTCGAAGCTACGATCTCGATAACAATATATCAGTTCCACCTTTCTAAAATGTGGATTCTTCGACCAATTTCTAAGTATCCATAATAATTCGCCGGCTCTTCAGAGAGAATGAATTTTGCCACCATTACTTTTAAAACTTTTGTTTCCCATTACAACATATGTTATTAAAAAAACCTAAATATAATTTTTTCAAAAATACAATTTTAAATTATTATTCATTTAACATTTATTGAAACTGACTTCAACAAATAAAAATAATAATTTCCTAAAAAAGAACAAATAACATTTTGAAAAAGTCTTTAACATAGATACGAAATTGTTTTGGTCCAAAATAAACAACGAGATACCAAGAGGGAAGTGCACAGGGGTTCGAGTTCACTCTGATTTGAGTTCACGCACTGCAAAAACAGGTGTGAAGCCCGAAGGTAAAAGCTTCTCTCTCAGCCAGAACGGTTAGGATTTAAAAAAAAAAGAAAAGAGTTGGCATATTTTATAAATGCCACCGCACTCGAGATTAAACTAGGATTTCGCCCCTCGTGTTGCTTTTATTTATACAATTACATCTTGGCTGTAAAACTTTTGGCAACAACAGTGCACTGACGTAAAGTTCAAAGAAAGAAGTCGTAAATTTCAGTCAACAGTTTTACAGCAAAGAATTTCCCTCAAAAACGTGCAATGAAGACAAATGCATATTTTATGACACTTCGCGTCACTGTCATCGGCAACGTTTTGATAAATTTCAGCTGCTGTTTGTGCTGTCCTTCTTCAGAAATATTGTCTGGAATGAAAATAAATATTTTTCAACATTTGTTTCTCATAATAATTTTCAGGTTTTTTTTATTGTGTATTATTTTGAATTTGAATTTTGTTTAAATAAATTGTATGTTAAGTAATTAAAATAATGGAAAATATTGAAGAGATGATTAAAAAAATACAACCGTTTGCATATGCATCATGTTTTATGCATATGCAATTTAATAAATGAATAGTACTTTTTTTTGGGTAAAAATGTACAAAATAAATTAAATAAAACATTTTTCAAATTATTTTATTTGTGTATAAAAATTGTTTATTTATGGCATATTTTTTGCAGTATTAAATAATAAAATAATAATTTATTAAAAGGCGTAAGAATATATGTAAAGTGACATGTTATTCTACCCCAGCATAATCTCAAAACTTTGACACAGGGATTGCGACTCTTTGTGCATCTGTAGTCACTGATCATGCAAAGTATACAGTAATAGAAGAATAAATTCCCCTATCTATATAAAAGTCGGGTTAATATTCTGAATGTAAGCATCCCTTCAAGCGGAATTTTAACTCCAATATGAACAATCTTCGACTTTGCGAAACATTATTTTAAACTTGAAATAGAAATATCAGATTTACAATAAGAATAATGAAAATTTTCAATTTGTACATCATGAAATTCACATCATTAAATCAAATAGTCATTAGTTGAATTCAGTTTAAAGTAAAACTACTGCAGGAATTTGTAATTTAATATTTATCTTTTTTCGAGAATACAAAACAAAAATATTTTACTGAATCTAATTTTGGTAAATAAAAATGTTTGGACGCAATTTAAAATAGATATAATATAGAAATGAATACACGCGCAAAAGTATGTATTTATAGTGATAAGATTACTTACACTGGTTTGTTTTGTTGAATTTCATCTTTGGATAATTTGAGCAATTTAATAAGATCTGTTCCTTTATCAAATTACAGCCCATTTGAATTCTCTGAAGATACAAAAATTTTGATGCAAAAATTATGATTAGAAATAAAGTTTTGAATTTTCGCGTATTAAAAAGTCCTAAGATTTTCTAAGAAAAGAAGTAATTATGAATTTGCAGGGATTGTGAAGTCTGCAGATGGCGTGTTTGTTTATCATAACTCGTAATACACGTAGGTAAAGAAACAAATAAAGATTAGTTATTATATATACAATAATTTAAATATATGTAAATATTCGAATAATAACTAATTACGATTGAAGAAAAATTATTAGAAAAAATATATAATATAAATTATTTTAAATAATCTCTGAGTTGCATCAATAATATTTGCATTTCAATAATACATGCTCATTTTAAAATTAATTTAACTTATTTATATTTCATATATATAAAATTATTAATTCTCAAATATAGAATTAATTTAGAAAAAAAAATCTTATGTAACACAGTGTCTGGAAAAGGATATATTAAAACAAAATGACAATTTTTGGACAATGTATCTGAAATAAAATATATTTATAAAAACAAAATGAAACTTGTATAAAATAATACAATTTCTTTATATATTTTTAGTATATCTATATTTCAAATAGACAATTTCCGTACTCTATCTCGACCATTGACGCAGGAACAAAAACCATTGTTTGTTAAAATAATAATCATCACTCGATCGCAATAACGATCAGATAAAATGCCCTTGAGTTTTGATACAATCGTTATGGCACAACAAAGTGTTCGAAAATTCGCACAGAAATTACATTATCCTTGTATTCATTTTACTACCAAAATTTAACGAGCCTAAAAAGTCGCCTAAAAACCGACAACCTCTATAATCGGTTAATTCGTAGTAACGCATTTTTTCCTTAAATTAGAGAATGATATGCCGAATGAAATTATTAAGGTTTAATATACAACTGAACAATGAACCAACTACTTGTCAAATAACACAGACACATATCGCCGAAAACCAGGAAATACTCGGGATATTAAATCGCGAACATTGAAATCGCATTTCATGATCATTGTTAATATTACATATATAAATATATTTGGCACACTAGGTTCCTTCCGATGGTTCGTCCTGTAAAATCTGTACAAGAATCGCCGGATGAAACGGTTTAATTAGTAAAATATTATCGAGTATTTTCAGGTTTCGTAGGTTTTTAATACAAAATATCGATGATAGTGATTTTGTACGCTATACAAATCAATGCCCGTATAAAACATTCAATATCCATCTTATCTCGCAAATTGTCCGCTGAATGTCGTAACTCGCGAGACTATATGATATAATTATCATCTATTATATAATTTGTTTCATTTCTTTTAATATCATCTTCGCAAAATTTATAACCTCCATTGTACGGAGAGTTAAATGCCCAAGTTATTTGTTTATCGGTAGAAAATACTCTGCCTAATGATATGAATATCAATTAATTTCATTCACTTAGTAATTACAATTATAGAAATTGAGTATACAGTAATACTGTTTGATATGTTTCTAACGTACGTCGTTTCTATCCTTCGGAATTAAGTTGTAATCAAATTACAAACCATAGCAAAAGTTCACTAAACTATACAATAGTACACAATTTTATTGAATAGTTTAGTGAATGGTGGAGAAATTTGATTACAACTTTGTCTTAATTCATTTCTTCGTTATGTCTTATTTATAATACGTTTAGATTAAATGGTATATGTATGTATATAACATACACAGCTGTAAGTGTGCATGTATAAATGCACACTAGGCGGGAGCAAAAGAAACTTGATAATTAATAACAAATAGTTGTGATTACTCATTAAAAGGTAAAACGCATTTTAAAAGTTAAATCAAAATGTCACTGAAATTGGATTGTTTTTCAAATAAAATAATCGGATTTCAGTGTAGACATTGAAACTGGCGATTTTGAGCTCTATTATCGAGATTGTTTTGTTAGTTTTATGGCAAAAAGGAATCCACTTAGTATAAGTGGACCATTTTCGTTTGGTCCAAATTGTCCCGCTGGAACAAAACAGACAGTTACGTTATATCAATATACACACCTTTCAACGTTATTGTTAATATTATTATTGCATTGACTTTTTTGTCTTCAAGTACTATTATCTTTCTTTCAGTTAAACATCGATAATTCCTGAACTCATGAGGTAGTCTGTTCTGGGATATTTTACGTAGTACATTCAAAATGTATAAAACTTGTACGTTTGCTCCTTTTATCTATTTTTATTATCCTCAATTTATTATTTCTCTTACAGCTTTTGTAACTTATAAACTACAGTTTTTTTATTTACATATATGAAAAACTTCTGGACCTCGCTTCAATCGAACTTAACGCCCTATTTGAAACAATTTAATCTTTAACGCAAATGATGAAACAGTAAACTTCAGCGCAAATCATGAAATTTGCTTCGCAGAGCCATTCATTACAAAACGATGAAAGTACATAGAATATAACAACAAGAATTTCAAGAAATTGACAGCAACATTTTAACAATTGCTGTAAACAACTCATTTGCAATTTAAAATGAAACATGATTCAAGTTGCAACGGAATCAAATAACTACTTAAATTCTAAATAGCGAGGTTTTTTATCATTTGTCAACAATTTACAAAGGCTTTAATTTTTTTAAAGGGAAGGAGGGACATAAAATAGTCTTACAATTATTACAATTGTGACGTTTATATCAAGAAAATTATCAGAAGTGTTATTTTATCAGATGCAAATTATGTAAAATTACAATCAGTAAAGGATATCAAAACCTATATTCGAGAGTTCTTTTGTAATTTTCTTATAATATTTATATACTCTTAAATTTTATGTTTCATTGGTTCTGATTTTGAAAATATTTCGAGACTGAACTTGTGAGTGAGTAATTTTCTTGGTTTTGGCAGTTTTTAAATTTGTCACAATTCGCAAATATTACAAGTGATACTAATTAACTTTGCTGGATCGGAAATATCTTAAATGCTAAAAGTATTTGCATTTATTTGAAATTTCATGTGATTTCATTCTTAATGCTATTATTTTGTACTTAGTTTGATACTTCATAGTTGAGGATAGTTTGAATTTTAAAGACCTTAAATTTAGATGTATATGTAAAAAAGTAATAGTGTAGTTGAATAAAAAAGTGTGAGTACTGAATTTGATTTTCATGAAAGCAAATATTTTTTATTTTTTTTTGTTCTTTATTAAAATAACATTTTTAATTAAAAACGAAAATTTTTTAGAAATTTTTAAAATAAATGAAATAATATATTGTTAAATTTACACTTTTATTAATCCAAATTTCAAATAAAAATAAAATAATATATTACAGTATTTATACGTAACATATCAGTATAACTTAATATAAAATTATTGATTTAATTTTAAATTTAATATAATATTATTGGACATTTTCACGAAAAACACATAACTACTTATTTATTTTAATTTAAATTAAAATAATGTTAGTAGAAAATACAAAAATTATATATATATTGATGTAATAAATTATTATAATATAATTATCACAGTCGTTTAAGTTAATCAAAAAAGCTAATCGTGTACATTAAAAATGCTTTTGTGTAAATGTCCAATTATAATTATATAATTATTATAATGAGGAAGTTAAAGAAATAAAATTGAAAGGATAAATGAATGAAATACAAAAAAAATGAACACATTGCTATCGTGTGTTTACATTGGTATATACATGATCACCCAAATATTAGATTTTATATCACAATGTGCACTTCAGAAATCTAAAACTATACATAAAAGAAATATGAAGGTGAAATGATGAAAGAAATGTACAATATATACATGTAATGAATGAATATAAACAAATTCAAAGAAAATATTGTACGTTTACAATAAACTATACAAAATGTTCATATGATATAAAATATATGAGTATATGAAAATGTCAAAGGAATTAAAATAAAGTACAAAAATTAATGGAATATTAAAATAATTTTTATTCGAATTATAATAATTATATTATAACATAATGAAATAATAGTGTGTAAAATTAACATTGAAAGAAATGAAAAACTAAATGTACAATATATACAAACAGTATATAAACTAGACATAAAAAGCACATATTTGTATAAGAATAAAGGACCTCGCACACTTCTTATGTAAATCCGGTTTCCGTCAAATTGGTTAATTTTTGCATTCCCATTACGACTTTCGATCGGAAAAATTAGCCAATTTGAGAGAAGTGTGCGGGGTCCTGTGGATATACAAATATAAAGATCTTGATTAAAATTTTAATTAGTTGCAGCAGTTGAGGCCTGTGCAATTCTTTTGATTTATTTTAAACTTTAATGCTTTATTTTTTTGTTATTTTCTTTCAATGTAATTTAAACACATAAATACATTTAAAATTTCAATTTATTCATCTCAATAAAAAATGTCTACACGTGTCAAAAAATTATACATGAAACATCAAACTTGAAACGAGATACAAACAATTAATAAATGTTAAATATACGAACATTTATGACTGATATGACTTATCAGATCCAGCAAAGTTAGTTGTCTCTTTATTTACGTCATTCTGCTGAACAGTCTGACATTGTTGCTGTGGAAGATAACTCGGCTGTTCTGTCATATTATTGCTGTCATTAATGTTGACATTATCATACATGGGTGGCATAACAACCGGGCCATTTTGCTGAGGTAACAAAAAATTATTCTCAGGCATACTAACATTCGAAAACATATTTGGCAAAATGACAGGCTCTTGTTCGGCGGTCATTTTGCCATCAAACATTGTGCTCCTAGCAACTGGTCTTCTCCCATTAATATTTCTGTTGACTAATCTTTTATTATTATTGTTATTATTACCAGCATTGGTAAATTTTCTTTTTTTATGAGTTTCAACATGCTTGAACATATGATCTTTGCGAATGAAACTCTTACCACACAAATCACACGAAAACGGTTTTTTACCAGTGTGAGTTGTAGAATGTCTTCTAAGGTCAGTTTTATGATTAAATTGTTTCGGACAAACATCGCACTTATGCGGTTTTTCGCCAATATGCTTTTTACAATGTTTTTCGTACGTGTCTTTAGCCATGTACCGCTTCCCACATATACCACACTTAAACGGTTTATCACCGATGTGAAAACTATTTCTATGCTGAGTTAAGTAACATAACTTGTTAAAGAATTTATTACATTCATCGCAAAAATATTTTCCATCCGCAGTTTTCGGGCAGTCAGCATTAGCCGTTGAAGCGCTGCTTTGTTGATCGTTTCCACCTGTATCGTCGTCCTTCTTCTTTCGCTTACCTTTACCTTTGCCATTTTTAGGAATAGCACCCTCTGTGGTGCTTTCGACCGATGTTTTCTGTTCCTCCGATGAATTCGGGATTTCATCGTACCGGAGGCCACCACTAGTGCTAGGTTGGCCTTGAGCAAAAGTCTGGCTAAAGTTCTGATAATGCGAAGGAGGAGGACAACCATAAGGTACCATCTTAAGGATGAAACTATTTGGATCTAGCCCTTTGATGTTATCAGAATTGCCAGAATAAAGGGTTTCAGGGCCAAGCCCCCCCACGCTATTGACCTGTGACGGATGATGATCTATGAAAATCCCGCCCATGGGATTGTAGACCGGAATATTCATTCTTGTATTCTGAAAGGTCGTGAACCCAGGTAGAGCGGTGCAATCGCTGAGTTCACGCGCCACATTGTATCGGTCATTACGCAGGTCGCTACCAGTAATAGTTTGGTGGTTGCTGGAACAATCCACCAGCAGACTGTTGCTGGTAATAACGTCGGGGGGCAAAGCGTTTGGGTATGGCTGTGGGGGCGCAATAACCATCGAGTCTATTGGCGATGGAGCCATCTGCATGGACTGCATGAGCGATG